>VWZD01003251.1:75120-97843 GCA_013396695.1 Sakesphorus luctuosus
TGTAGAAATTCCAAGTAAAGCTTATCATATCTTGGATTCCACAGCTAAAAAATGAAAAACCTGTTACTACCAATGGTAAGGCTAATTGCCTTCAGGTTTTATTTTTCATGGTTTTAGCATGTGCACAGAGAAGGATTTGTGTGTGTGGTGATAATTCAAACTCACTATTTTTCTGGAAAAAAAATAATTGTATCCTTACAGTGACCTGATTTCTTTTAGTTAATTCTGGTCTTTGCTATTGTTTCTGTACAGTTTTTAATTATGTACGTTACAAAAGACAGACATTTCTACTTGAACAGATTTCTCCAACATTTGTACTAGGATTCCTTTTTCACTTTCTGGTAGTATATAAAGAGTCCCTACAAATGGAATGCAAATCAAATGGCTCTTTCCTAGTTTTTAGCCAATAAATAACATATTTTAATGAATGGCAGGAACCTAGCTAATGAAAACTAGTGAGGAAAATGTGTTTCCAGTGATTTTAGACCTAGCAATTTTAAGGAAACCATTTCTAAAATGCTGTAACCATACCCAACACAGGCATGCATGCTGAAAAGAGTGCGCTGGCCTCAAGAGTTTAGATTATAGTATCCTTATTGAAACCTCTCCAGACACTACACATAAACATATAGTGCCTTCAAAAGACTCTGTATCTGGACCCAGAGTCTTATCTCCAAATCAGACAATGTCTAGCTCAAGACCTGAAGTAAATAAGTAGATGAAAATTGGTTATAAAAAATCAGAAAGTGTTCTTAAAAGAGCTGTTGCTATATTCGTCTGCAAATAAGGGTATATTTTTATATTTATTAAAATATACATATATAAAATAGTATGCTATCAAAGATGGATAAGGAAATTCTATTTGAAAGTCAAGAGGATGAAAATGTCCTCAGAGAGACTGCTTTTGGATGTAACATATCAAGTCACTGTGAGAACTTTCTAGATTAAGTCCAACTTTTCCCAGCAAAAATACGCTTTATAGAGTAGTATTTCTTCTTGTAATTGAGATTACATGTGTGATACAGGAAAACAAGCCTATGCAGATTGTTCACTAATGACATTTTCAGACTGTAACATAAATGCAAGAAGAGCTGCCCAGAATTTCTTGAACACATTGATGGGCTGACAGAGAGAATCATAAATACTGGAACAGGGTATGCTTTGTGTTACACAGCAGCAGAGGAAAAAAAATAAATCCCCACCTCTCTTGTTTGAGTGAGAAAGGCTCCTTGTGTTTGGTGTTGCATGGCTGTACCTCTCACTTTAGGAGGGCAGGGGATGGCTCATCTCTTACTGTTATTCTGCAGTCAGAAGTTTAGGAAGTGCTGGCAGTTGTGAGACCCATCTGTGTGCCTCAATGTGCTGTCTCTACAGCATGTTCTTATGTGAGTTCCTGGAGCAGGGCTGGTATTGACACCACGCCTAGGCCAGGACACGCCTAAGGACACAGCCAAGTCCCTCATCTGCAATACCACAGTAATTATACGTTTTTCAGTTCTAGACTATGTATTTGTGAGGTTTGGGGTTGGGGAATCTTTTTCTTCCATTGTTGAGCTGTTTTTTTCTGAGAACAAAAGTAGATCTGCAGTGTGGAAACAATGACTTGCTGAGAGTCCAGTTCTGCCCTTGCTGCAGTAACTGGCAAAGTTCACACTGAGGCCTTCGGGATAAACAAACTGGAGAACTATTTTGCCCCTCATCCTGAAATATCGTGGACTGTTCTTAATCCTTGGAGGCCAAGAATTCCATCAGCAAAAGTAGCATGAGGTAAGGGACCACAGTCTCTGCATGGGACAGCTGCCCTTACTGTCCAGCTTTAGAGAGATGCTAAGGCTGGACACAGTGCTTTGAGTTGTGTTCTGCCAGAAGATGGAGTCTTTCTGTTATTGCATTAGACATCAACAGTTCAGCTGAGGAAGCTTTTGTTGCTGCTTTACATGTTACTTCTGCCTGGTCCATGAGAAAGGGCTTTGACCATTTCAGATGGATGCTGTTCTTCAGCAGCCTGATGAAGCAGAGGAGTTGTTTCTGCATGTGAAGATATTGCCTTTCCATGAACTTGAAGGTGTGAAAATAAAAGAGATGAAACTTACATAGCTAAGTATTAATTAGTCACACATGAATTTTTAGACCAGTATCTGGAGGAGGAACCTACCTGTTCCAGGTGCCCAGTTAATGAGGTCATATCTCTTACAAGCTTCACGACTGAGTCCAAACAAAACACAACTGATAGAAACAGTTATACTGATTTTACAGTTATCAGGTTCCTTACCTACATGATTGTTTTCATCCAAAGTCATTCGGTTTCAAAACTAATCTTGAAAACAATATTCTTCTTCACTACTGTTACTTGCAGGCAAAAGTGATAAAACGGCCACCAACAGTGATTTGTTACATATGTGGTCGTGAGTATGGAACAAAATCCATTGGTATTCACGAACCACAATGCTTGAAAAAATGGCACCAGGAGAATGACAACCTACCCAAGCACTTGAGAAGGCCAGAACCCAAGAAGCCTGAAGTCAGACCTGTGCAAGGTAAGATACAGACTGAATTAATATATGGGAGGAAGAAAGTGGAAAGAAGGCAAAAAAGGTCATTTTAAGCAGTAGATAAACGTTTTGCAAGTAATTGTTTCTCCAGTTTACTTGTTTTAAGCTTTCTGTTAAGTATCCAGTTCTTACGCGAAGCACCCATGAGAAGTAAAAGTAGTGGTTAACTCTGCAATATACCTCCTGTGATGGTCCTCTTTATGTGTTGGTATGTTCTGAATCAAAATAGATTAGCAACCTGCTTCACAGCTAAGCCAATACCTTTTAACTTCTTTCAACACTGTAGACAGGCATTTTTTAAAATAAGCAAAAGCATCCAAGAATAGCATGCAAATTTGATACAGTCATTAAAATAAAAAGACCCTCAGGTAACATGGCAACCACTTCAGTTAAGTTCCTCTACAGTCAACATTCAGTGGATGTTATTGATCCCTTTTATTTACAAGTATTAGAAGCTTCCATTGTGAGACATGAGAATATAAACACAGTGGAGAAAAAGTACAGGTAGTAGAAAAATAAACATTTTAATTCTGCCAATTTGACATGTTTGTGCTGTGGATTGTGTATGTAAGATTCTACTTCATCAAATCAACAAACTTTGATGATCCCCAGCACCCACAGAGATGGGCTCCCATATGTATTCCAGGTGGGGTGTGCTCACTGTAGGACAAAAAAGAAATCTTATCTGTGCTTTGCCTGGAAGTTGTTTCCAGGATTTACCTATTCCCACATAAAGTCACTTCACCTTTCCTTCTGGATGCTTTCCCTGTCCCTGCCAGCTGGTCTGAGCTACTTTGGGCCAAAGTTGGACCACTTCCTTGCAGGCATTTAATTCACACATACTTTTTTTTTATATTCCCCATAATTTCCCTCAGCTTCCCCTAATGTCTGGAAAAGTAGACAAAGTCTCCTACAACTCACTGTGAAAGAGTCATACACTAGATCAGTTTACAGCAGTACAAAGAAATATGTCCTCAGAAGACACACAGAAGAGAGCAGGATCACTGAGAACACTAACCAGCTGTTCAAAACAATAACTAAAATTCAGATAATATCAAATTGGAACCTGATTAACAGATGCCAAGTAGTAAAGCTGGATCTGCAGTAAAAGATATATTCAAAAGACCATTTTCATTGTATTTGCTCTTTTAGATGTTAAACACTTTTTACTTATTACATATTGTGTGGTAAAGCAGATGGAGAAAATGAGAATTCCATGTGAAAGAGAGGGATCCAAAAGGACAAATCTGGTTATTTTGCCATACATGATTCTTATTTTGAAGGAGTGGAAGTAGAAAGACAACCACTCTTTGAGAAAACAATCTAGCAGAAGGCTCCCAGATATGAATCAGAAAACTGTCTCATTCATGCAGTGAGTCATATCAGGCGCCTCTCATCTCCTGTGAGGTGGTGTTGTGCCCATGGTTCCCCAGAGGGCATTGACTTGCTTCCAGCATCTGTCCCTAAATGCCTGCTAATGCAGGCCTGATCAGTTCTGTAGCTTGTGCTAAAATTGTTGTTTCCCCTGCAGTTGCCTCATACTCCTGGCCTCCAGAAAATAATCTCAGTGTTGTTCTTTTTCCGTAAGACTTACTCTCGATCATCTGGTAAATGCTATAACTGACCTTGAGACCACATGCATGTACTGCATGTCTCACAGTTTCTCAGTTCAGGAGGAGGGATTACCCCTGTTGTTGAATGAAACAGGCAACATTCAAAAAAGCTCAGAAATATTAACTGCTTACATAAAACTATAAAACTTTTTATAACTTACATAAATCTTTTTCTGAAAACTCAAGTGTCACGGGAAGACAACCACTGCCCTCATTACACAGAGTTTTGTTTGTGGAATGCCTAACACATGCCTGCAAGGAGAAAGTAATCTCTCTTTCTTTTTTTTTTTATATATTCCATAAACTCACCAAAGTACAGAAAATACACATTCATTTCCTGCAAGCAAAGGGGATATTTATCTCAGCCAAGAAAAGAAACACTACTTGGTTGCTCTTCTAACAAAAAGAACATTAGGAACAGGCATATTAAGAGATCTAAGGCTTATTGTGGTTATGTGAACCATTGGATATGAATCATATTAAAATTGTATGGGCCTTTAATGAAGAGCTCTATCACGTGCCAATGACAGAAACCATGGAATATTTTTAAAAGCACAAATCCTTTTCTTTTAAAAATTCTCCACTGCAAACAGTTCAAAGACAAAAACAGATTTTTAAATCTTTTTCTATATTGTCACAGCATTTGAGAAGGGTGAAGCAAATACATCTTCAATTCAAGCCATGTGGATTTTTTTCTGCACATACTTCAAATGGAAACTCTTAAGATCTAAATCCAGGTATTAAGCAACCTGCCTGGCCTTTTTGCAAATCAGTTTGAAACAACACTATGTGAAAATCCATTTCAAAAGGAAAGTCCATTTCAAGATGAAAGTAAATAAGATGTTTTTTTATAACCAAATAAAATCTTGAAAGAACATCTTAGTGTTTGAAGAATGCTCTTGAGTCTTCAGAGCAGTCATTTGTCCCACAGTAGAAAATAACTGAGGGTCAGGCTGGATTAGTGTTTAGATGACAATAGATGCCTCAGTGCAATGACCTCACAGGAAGTTGTGGCTTAAAAGTACTGTAGGTTTTGTCTGCAAGGTTTTAGGCTTATCTAAGCTTTACTCCACTTTTTAGCAAAACTTGTATGAACTCCAACAGGAAGAAAATTTGGCCCCTTGTGCCCCTTGTCCAGAGCAGTGCAAAGAGCATATTCTCAAGTACAATACACTCCCACCCATAGCCATGGCCAGATAACACATGCTCATTAAACAGAACTTGAAGTAAAGCCAAAAAGGGAATTTGCTGATAATAGTATGTATGCAAAGATGTTAGTAATTAGCTGAGAATGCACATCATAACACACAGCATGATGTTTTCTCTGTACTCTCATACAATACAAAGTGATTCAGTTTGAAGTTAATTTAATTCAACCCCTGGGACAAAAAGCAGAGTATTTTTTATATATTTTTTACTCTTTTGCTTCTTTCTTTTTCATTTGCAAAAGCAATATGGTTTGGTTAAACTGAAAGGCTCAGTCAACAGGTATTTCCTGAAAATATTTTCCATAAAGAGTTGAATGTGGGTCTCCAGAATGAAAGCTGATACTCTCTTTTTCTAATTTTCCAGCCAAAGGTTTCTATGATCTTGATTCTTTAAATGAGGCTGCCTGGACCAGCGCCCAGACCCAGCTAGTTCCATGTGATGTTTGTGGGCGTACTTTTCTTCCAGACAGACTGATCATCCACCAGAGGTCCTGTAAACCAAAACCTGCAAAGTAAACTGGATGTAACACACATGCATACAAATGCATGCCTGCTAACATACAAATCCTAAGCTCAGTAAAACATGTGTGTGTGTGCACGAATACACGCACACACCTCCATACCTTTCAGACAAACCATGAGAGAAATAAAATTCAGCTGGACAGCCACGGCCCTCAAAACTGTACTGTGTAATCATATCATGTGCTCTAAAAGTCTCTGGAGTAAAAAATCAGCAGTTGCTACTAAAGGTGAAGCTCAAATACAGCAAATTATTTTCTTCATAATTTTGTTTTCCCTCTATCAAAGATTTCTCTGGTTAGTGTAAAGACCTCTAGCTGAACTTGACTAATCAGAGAAACCAAGTAGCTCCTTTAAGGTTGTTCATTTTTGTTTGGGTTTTGGGGGTTTTGTGGTTTGTGGGGTTTTTTGTTGGGTTTGGTGTTTTTGGGTTTTGTTTTTTTTTTTTTTGTTGGAGGAGAGAGGTTGTGTCCTTGTCCATCTTTGGAACAAGAGAAATGAAGGACTCCCACTTCTTAAACGATGAAGCACTCCAATGTTCACATCCTTCTGTGACAGTGCATCATGCATGTCATAAACCCTTGACTGCCACAAGTGAAACATTCCCATATAAAGGCATCCAGTCGTGGGGTAAAGCAGAAACTGGCTGTTTAGAAAAGACTGCAGAAGTGCCTCCTTGGAGCATTTATTGCATAAGAAGGATGCTAACCATGTGATTTATCCTCAACTCAGTAAACTGAAAACGCAAAAAAAAATTTAAGTCAGGGAAGCACATCTTTATCATGAACTTTGTTAAAGGAAACATGTTTTTATATCAAGAGAAAAGAAGCATGGTGTCCCAGATGGTTGACATAAAACACCACCCTGCCCTCTGTACCAAATGTGGCCATAACAGAGTCCCAGGATTGGCAAGAAGCATAGGTATTATATAACAAAGCCATGGGGAAGGTGTTTAAAGGTGCTATTTTGAAAAATGTAATCATGTTATGTAGAAGAATCCGTGCCAAAAGACATCAGTGAATAGGCTAAACATATGAAGGAAGTAATACTCACTTTTACAAGGTACAGCAGAGAGCAATTACTATTTTACTTTTTCTGAAACATTTTATTGAGGAAGTTATTCAAAAGTTATGACAAAATCCAATACAAGTTGTGAAACAGCAATCTATAGTTCCTGATATTATGAGAGGAACTGTACCTCATGTATGTTTTCATCTTCAAGCTTAAGGCCCAGAGTTGTCTGTTACGTATTGTGTGATCAATGAGACTTTTCACAGAGCATTCACACTTACTATTGTACTTACAAATCAGATGAAGTTGGTGCCTTCATATGCACTAAAATGAAATACGGATACCAGCAACTTTACTTTTGCAAGCTATCAAGTTGAGTGATTTGTGAATTAAGTGAAATAGGAAGTTATCATTGTTCTATTATTAGAGAAATGCTCCTGGCTCCAGCCCTGGCAGTCTTTTAATTCAGACTGGAGAAGTACCAGCATTCTTTGGTGAAAATAATTTCCAAAACAATCAGTGGTACCTCAGCAGCCCTTTCATCTTCAGAATGAGAATTGTATAGGCCGAAGATAGATATCTTCAGGAGTCAAAGGTTCAGTTTCTGTTCTACAGAACAAAGCTGTGTAAACCCAGCAGATCTATCCTTGTTAGCGTCTCCAACCATGAGAGGTGCTGGTGGAGCAGGACCAGTGCCATCCCTTCTCCTTTTGGCTGGGAGAAGGCATGTCACCTGAGGAAGGAAGAACAGGGGCACTGGTTTGTGATCGTTACTCTGGCTCCTAGGAGCTGTTGGCAGGCAATATGCACAGAGACCCTGAGGCTATTCTGAGTCACACCAAGTTCTGGCCTGCTGTCAAGCAGTTTGGTAATTGGAGGATTATGGATGTCATACAATCTCACCTTAATGTCTGTTTTCCTCTTCTTGGAACCCTCTTTCTTTTCTCAGACATGATAAGCATTTTTTGGCTACATGTTCCTCACTGGGTCATCAAGATTCAATAGAGTCCCTTCAAGAGCAGAAGCGTGTTTTAAAAAACTAAGCCTTTTCAGAGTCACTGCAGTCCTTGGCATTAAAAATATAGCCCTTCCTTTTGGTGGGATTTAGATGTCATAGTCTGTGTTTTTCGGAAAGTTGGATTTGGTGTCCTGATTTTAAATCTTTCAGAAATTTCTCCCAGAGCAGTTTTTATGTGTTTCATTGTCACCTCTGCAGGTGTATTATTTTTTATTTTCTGGAATTTTGTCCCAAAAAGCGATAAAATCTGCCTGATGAGCTAAGCTGAGTGTTTATAAACAATAAAGGAAGTACCAGTATTAAATGTACTTTTAACGAGCTGTTGTATCTCACCCCGAAATGCCACTATGTGGGAGTTCCTGAAACCATAAGTCTGGAGTATGGTTTCCACATCAACTTTTAAGGAAGTCAAATGCAGATTTGGCAAATTAAGAGCCATTTCTGCTAATACGTGATTGCTTCTGAGCTCTGATTTTAACATAGGATTTTAGAAATAGTGAGTCAAGTCAGCACTGGGCTGTGAGGGCTGATGGTGAAATCAGAGCATGCAGGAGCTCAGCAGGAGGCAGCAACCCTCAGAAAGGTCTCAAAGATCATAGTCTCCCCTTCCCTCCACAACTTTGTAGGTATAATGATTTCCAAAATATGTAGAAATATAAAAAGCACTGACAAAGGAGTGCATATTGTTCCATTTCAGAGACTCACTCACACCCCCAGGTTACTCTGTCACAAGTTTGTCTGCTGAGTTCACCAGCCCTGGTGTTAGTTTGTGCCAGTGATGATGGTGAGTTCTATTGCATGCTTTGTTCACTGGGAAAAGCACTGATTGTGCCTTCATGGTTTGCTCTCAATAAGAGATCTTACGAGCATTTTTCATTATTGCTTGGCATGTATCATTCTGATTTTTTTGCAGGAGAGGAAAAGGAAATGAGAAGTTGAGCTACTTTGCTTCCTTTGTTTTCGTACTTTAGTGATTTGTCACTTTAACCTTATCTCGTCCACTGTTGGCTCAGTGTTATTTCTATCTGAATCCCATGTTTCCTACACATTTAAGGAGCTGAAAAATGCCTTCTGGTACTTCGGGAACAATGACATTCCATCTAGTTTGCCGCAAATGTGCTGATAACAGCTAAAACTATTCCTGGACAAAATATATAGAAAGTCAGAACATGGATTGACAAGCAAAATTTGATCACATTAAACCAATGAGCATGCACTTTCAGATTATAAATAAAAGCCTTGACTTATGTTTTAGTTCAGCCATTTAAACATACAAGTTCCAAATAAAAAACAAGACATTTCATAAAAGCAATTCTGAAGACTGTAGTCAGTTTAACTGCAGACTTAATAAGACATTAATGAAAAAGCTGTAACTGCAGAAAAATATTACATGTAAAGTAGTACAGTTCAGCAAGGTGAGAATGTCACAGTCCTTTAGTTACCATACAAACTTCAAAAGGTCCTGCATTTTTAAGGACAGTAGCAAAACATGCCTAGTAGGTCTTTGGAAAACAGTTTCATGGACTGTTTTTCCTAAAGACAACCAGCACTTAGTAGACCATAGCTTGAGGAATAAAAAAATTGTAAATACCAGTAGTAAATGTCAGTTTCTGTCTAAAAGATGTTGAGAACCTACAGGAATCTGTGAATTCTTTCTGCATGCACAGACCTGGAAAGGATATAGCACCATATAGAAATGATGTTTTAAACATTGCCTCCTGACCACTGAGAATTCAAAAGCCTAAGCTTTAATTCAGGATTTATAAACATGGTATTTGATTTGGTACTCATGGAAGACAAATCCTGCAGTAGCACATGGGTACAGGATGGAGCTAGAAAAGCTAAGAGTTTGAACAGATATTCATACATATATGTCTTAATGAGTTTAAATCCTGCAGTTATTTATGGTGGCATGCAAACTTTCATAGCCTGTGTTTGTTTAACAATAGAATTTCATAGCTGAGAAATTTGGTTTTATTACCCAGTTCAGGGAATTGGTCCATACAGAAGAATTTCTAGGTAGGCTTTTGTCTGAATCTGTATTTTCTGTGAGGGTCCCATCTGCCCAGGTGATTAGTTTGACACTACTCTCAGTGGGGATAAGGTTTCTGAACCCACAGTGTGTTAAAGTGAGTTTACTCTGTTTGGAGACGTGTCACCCTCAGCTAGGATCATGCAAAAGGAGGACTCAACAGGGACATAAAGACCACTGAAAAAAATCTACCAGACTGTAAAAGCATCCAAGAAGTTGCCAGATGAACTGTCTAAATTCTAGAATGCTGTTACTTATTTATTCCTTGGTCAATATCATAACTGACATTCCCAGAGTATTGTTGATTCTGGAGCATGCAAAGGTTAGGGGCTTATCCTAAATCCATATTTCTTAAAAACTTCTGGCATTCAAGAAAAAATTCTATAATCTTCATGGAGTTCAGAAGAAAGAGTTACCTACTCCGGGTGCCCAGACTATTTTAACTTTTCAAAAAAAGAGGAAGTGCCTCACTGATAGCCTGTACATATCCAGATTACAGAGCCTTTTTTTTCCAGAAGAAAAGATTTAATAATTTCCAAGGCAGGAATTTGTTGCTAGTCAAACTCAGGAGTAAGAAGCTCAGAACTTTCAAACAGTGGAGCAGTTTACTAAGATGTTTCTAAATTGTCTGTGGCAGGATTTTGACAAACATGAACTTTAAAAAAAAAAAAAAAGAAGCAGAGGCATAGATCTAATAGGAATAAATTTGGGCCAGCCTAGTATTGCAATATAGCCTGTAGAACATTGGACTAGAAGACTATTTCTGATCATCATGAGATACATTAATTGATGTATAAGTATCAGGATAAAAACTAGTTTGCATAAATCTAAGAAAAATATTGCAAGTAGCCGTTGGTATCTCTGAATTAGGAATTCAGGACTTCAAAGGTAGCAGTTAAAAAGAAGAAACTGAAAGATATATATTTTTTAAAAGTGGTCCCATCTCTCCAAGACTGTGGGCCCAATCAAACATGTAAATAACAAGAGTAAGCTGCTTCTTAAGGTAAGAACATTTGACTTGGGATGGGATTTGTACCTGTATTTGGAAGTTAAATCAGACTGTAAAGTCAGATTGTGATGATGAGGTCTTCAGAGCAGCAGTGAGAGATCTCTGGACAAAAAATTTTGAGATCGAGTCTCAAGTGGAAGATAAGCTGCCAGTCTCATGAGAAAGAGGAGACTCATTTCAAAACAAGTAAGTGCTTTGCCTTCTTTGCTTTCTCTGGCACCTTGAGAGGAAAAAGATTTACCTAGGTTAGCTCATAGGACTTGTAAATCTCAATGGTTAGGAAACTGGCTGTTTCATGTTAGTATCACACTTTATTTTTGTAATACATCCAATTCAAAACAAGTTGTACTTACTGCTGTCTGTTTAAAGGGCTGTTTAAAGGCTGGAAAGATGTGAAATAAGGGCCCTCCAGGTACAGTTTGTGATAAAAGCAGATTCCAGTATCTTCTCCAGTCTACTTCCTCTTTGCACAATTGCTAGTTTGTTGGCCACCATAGCCTTCCCTACAGTTATTTTCTCTATGTCCCCTCCTCCACCATTTAGCCTCATTTGATACATTTGGACAGAGGTATTGTCTCTGAATACCTCTTGGAGAAGTCACACTTGGCAGTATATGGCCATGAGGCTGTGAAATAGGTGCAGCATGGAAGGAGCTGGAGTCAGAAACATGGATCACACTGCACACTACACATTACAAAGTGGTAAGCTGGATGCAATCAAATAATGTAGCAGAGCCACATGGAATGTTTTAATTTCCTTAATACGTCATATTTACATTATATCTCTGAGAAGATAAGATGTAAAAGGAATACACATCTCGAAAAACATACTTGTGGCTGTGAAAATAAAGAGATTGAGTCTGTTCAGCCTCTCAAAGACAAGACTGAGAGGCTGTTAGATCTGTCATGCATGCTCTATTTCAGCTCTGAATTTTCAAAAAAAAAATCAAGTTCAAGGGTAGAAATGAGCACTTAGAGATTCCATTTCTGCATAGTTAACCTTTGATATGCCAAGGACCCTGTGCATGTTTTGCAAACTCATCTCAGTTAGGTAACATAACAGACTAGATACCAAATTCCTCATTGATGTAGCACTAAAAATACGCAGTACAATTTCCAGAGTATGTGCTTTAGCCAAATTTAGACTTCTGAAAACAAGGGAAGACACCCAGGTCAACCCATCTCAGCTTGTCTGAAAAAGTCAATGGGAAGTATGTGCAGGTCCTCTGGTGTTTTCCATGCAGTATGGTCTGTGAAATTGACCTGAATGCCAAAAAGACCAGACTGTTGTCAGAAAAGTGACTATGGTATGAAGTGATCTGGACAGGCAATTTCTTTTCAAGGGACATAGAAGGACTTTCTGCTTCACCCATGAGTCTATGGACAAAAGAATTACATGCCTACATACCCCTAGAGATCCAGCTGTGTTTACTGGAGAACTGTAAGCTGTCTAAATGATGGAACAAGCTGTTGGCTTCTGCAAAGGTGTGGCATATGTTAGGAAGGATCTGAAGATCTTTGGACTTGATGATGAATACATGTCCAGTATAATGTTAGGCAGCATAGTATTTCTAAGGCTGAAGAATGAAGAGAGTTCCTATCCAATAGATTTCCAGCAATGATACATATGTGTTATGAATGTCCTGAGGTTGTTTTATTAGAACAAAGAAAAGGTTATCAAATCTGTAGTTTGATTTCTTCCTCAATGTGATCCTCTCAAATATTGGTAGACTCTGTTATTCTGAGGAAAAATCTGTGTGCAGAGAAGAGGAGATGGTAGCATACGTCCCAAGGCCCTTGGTCAGTGTCCCCAGCCTAACTAACTTCCATGTCTGGGGTGTGTGCTGAATGTCAGCCTGTTTCAGGCAAGTCTAGGAGTTTAACAGAGCTCCAAAAACAGATTGAGGAGGACAACAATGATTCTGAATAGCTGGTGCTTCTTTATAGCACAGTTCCAGCAATCCAGCCTGAGATACATGGTAAGATAAACTCATAATTATTTGAAGTCAAGTTTAACAAAATATAGCCTTTTTCCTGTTTTATCTGTTTCTTAAGAATGTCCTTAATCCAGTTTATAGCCTCCATTTGTCTGTATCATCCACCATTAAGTCCTGCAGTTGTCTTCATTCCCAAAACTTGTTTACAACACCTCTCTTTGCAGATGGTTGTTTTGCTGGTGACTTGGTTGGCTCATTTATGGGGTATATTTTCTTTAAAAATTTACTTTTCATCATGTATTTTCATTAAATTAAATAGAAGATTCTGCACAGTAAATTTACACTGATATAGGTAGTTTAAAACAGCCATAAGCTGCAGTATCATAGTAGTAAAATGAACTAGTCCTTGCAGAACCATTTAGAGATATTTTTGATTGACAAAATCAACATAAAGGTATGTTAAAGTGTTGTACCTCTCATTAATGAAAACCATCCTGAAAACCTAGGTTAGCATTGGGAGTGGCAGCCTGCAATGCATACAATGTATTTGTCATGAATAAAGAGTAAAGCAAGAAGAGGATGCCAGCTGAGAGAGGAATTCCAGTACATACCCACTGCTTTTCCACATTGTGGTTATACAGATGTTTCTGATCGGTTCCACATGGATCAATGGGGAAGTTTGTGACTTTGTCAGAGGACAAGCTGCAGCTGAAGCTGACCAACAACATCGCCATGCTATTCTGCAGTACTGCATTCAAACATCCACCAAAGTTCAACTTAGCAAGTTTTGGCCTTGAAAGCATCATGATGGTCCAAATAGGCTAATCTGTTCTGTTTGCAGGCAGATTTTGCAGCATGTGTGATGTTCCTTGCTGTTAAGTTCAAGTTCTGAACTGCACCTGCCAGAACGCCCTTAAAAATACCCCAGATATTTCCACCCATATTGCATTTCTCAGTGTGCATCACCCTAAGTCTAAGAGAAGAGTGAATTAGAATCGAGTGAAGAATATCAAACATATATGTACTTTTTTTCAGTTACATGTTTTCCCAGAAATCTTGATTAAATGTTTGGAAATCCTCTGACTTGGGCAAGTGAGAAGAAAATGGCAGTTATACAAATGAAAACTGAACATTTTTTACAGTTGGATCTTGTGCTAATTGTAGGAAGTTGTTTGTCCCTGTTTAATAGCATAACAGTCAAGGGAGCAAAATCTGTTTAGAAGTAAAAGTAGAGGGCCAGATCATATTTACAACTTCGGGTTTGACTTTTCAAAAATATTTTTCCCACCTAATTTTTTCTTTCATCAAAGAATTTTCAGATTCAAAAATTCCCCAAATATCTTATGTTGTTAGATTTAATTCCACTCATTTCCTAAGAGCTATTTTTGTGCATTGAGGAATATTGTTATTATAGAATGTATGAGACTTTAATGAGAAAATCTCATGCAGTAGTTTCCTAGTAGTTCCCACTCTCAGAATTTTTCTAAATCTAGAGAGAGAAAAGTTGTTCAGAAAGCACTTTGTTTACTGCAAACTTGTCATCAGTTTGGGCCATCACTCACATCTGTGCAGCATCTATGCTGCATCATCTTGTAGAAGAGCTACATTGCATAAAACAGTACTAGATGATAACTGCATTGACACAGTTGAGTACACTTTGAAACTGATACAGTCTCACAGTACCACAGACAACACTCTACAGTATTTGTATAGCCACAGAAGTGATTAAAATATTCAGTATAGAGAAGATGTAAACTATTCTATTTAAAAAAGGTTCAAGTACTTACTGTTACCCTGTCTTTGTAGTATTAGATAGCAAAACCACACTGTTCAGTATGTCAAATATATTTTGTCCCTTATTTTAAACATCTACTTTTCCATGTGGTAAGAGTTTCCAAACATGGACTTTCAAAATGGATTTACTTACATTTTAACCAAAAACAACTGAAAAATTACAAAATTTTGTGAAGAAGGGTTGATGTTTGGGGATTAGCCCAAGTATAAAATGTGAGTAGTCTGCTGGAACTGTTAACACTGGTGGTTTGGTTTTGTTGTTTTTTTCTGTGACTCTGTCTGTTCATTGAACTTTAAATGGTTGATGACCCCGTGTCTGCAAGAGGCATTTGAAAAGCTGTGCCTTTGTGGAAGGCCTTGCTGATCTGCCTTGTGTGCTCCTGAAGCATTGAAGCCCAGCAGGTGGCAATGTAAGCACTTCTCGTAATCTGAAAACCTTAAGCATTATTATGATTTAGTCATTTATAGCTCCGACTTGCATGGAAAATAAACCTCAACACTGAAAGTGATTTTATTCACTAAAATAATGCACATTCCATGTGTGACAGTCTGGCATTCTTTCCATCTCTGGATCCTTCTTGTGTCTTTGGAATTTACCAAGTACTATTGCATTCATCTGAGGTTGAACAGTGTCTTGTAGCTGCTGAGAGCAGATTCCATCTAGAAACACACCTCAGATATTTTCTTTATTTCTGTAAGCTGACAGAGTGAGCTCTGACATGAAATTTCTCCTAAAATGCTGTTCTAAGGAGGTTTTATATGAGTCACATGAAGTAATGTTCTCTTCTGCTTAAGGTTTCAAAAGGTTTGCTCTATCTGCAGTTGATCATCTTCCTTCAAAACTATGAACCCTTCCCCAGTATGACTTCAAGGTAAGGTCTCCTGGTAGGTAACTGATTTCCAGCTACTTTTGTACGTGAATGTATATTGTTTAGGAAGGAGTGAAAATACTTTGAGATTGGACTAGAACATTTTATTTCTAAACAGATTCAAACAAAGAGCTTATGGGAAAAGGCATGTGTAGGTTACAAAGGATACATTCAAAGAAGGTGTTCCTAGCTATAAACTACTTTCATAAAGTGTCCTGAATATCTGTATATTCTTAGAGAAATGTATTGAGAAAGTGAGTGTAGTGGACATCAAGTTTTCTTCCAGGCTTCTGGGTACTGAAGTAACTGGAGAGTCCTGCAGGGTGAAATTAAAAATGGAAAATGCTGGAGAGCCTCTAAAAACTCTACAGAGTGCTAAGGGATCTGACAGACTCTAATGACTTTAATACTTTGCACTGCCACTGCACTGTCTATTCAGAGCTCTCCAAGTACTTTAAAACCAGCCATTGGTTAAGGCTTACAGACTTTGCCAGGCAAGGCTCATTAATGCCATTTTCAAGCTGGCGAACTGGTTGCTGGAGGGTAATGTTGCAAATCAGTCCTGTTTTCCTCTGCTCACCCTGACTTCCAGGAAATGTTCCTTGACTCTACTGTTGCTGGGAACTTGTGATTTGCCAAGAAGCCTCATCTTCTGAACTACAGTAGGCAATCTAGAAGTTAATCTTTAATACTGCAAACCAGTTTTAGAATAAGTCAGATGCAGATAGATCAATCTGACTATGTAAAAGTATTTGACATTTTCTGTATGCTGAAGAGAAATAGGCCTTTGCAAATACAATCCCAAACATGGGTTATGGAGAACAGAACTGATTGCTTCTGCTCACATTAGTAGAGTTGCTTGAGAAATCTCTTGAGTAACCTGCTGTATGAGAGGTCCTTTATTCCTTAGTTACACTTATGTAATACCTGCTACTTACACTTATGTCATCTGGAGGAAAGATGCCTGCACCACAGACCAACAATGTATGAAGGAGAGGCTAGTTCACTCCAAGCATTCCTCCAGATGCCCCTACATCTCAAAAAAAGAATCTTTAAATAATTACCCAAAACACAGTGTGCCAGGTAAGTCAGGAGCTATCCTTATGCTGTATGAGAATAATTCAGAGGATGCTATAAATACATTCAGCATTTTCTTAACATTTAGACACCTAGCTTTCTGGTATGCTATTTGCTTTTTTGGCTTTAATTATGGGTATTTTTCTCCCTATTTTGCTTTTTTCAAAAAATGAAAAGAAACCAACCAACCAACCAACCAAAAACTAACAAGAAAAAAAAAAGGAAGAATATAACCCCTCCTCAAAAACAACGCACTCTCAGGCCCAGTCACAGTCCAGGTTGCACGTGGGGTCCAGAGGAGATCACTGTCTGCCTTCTAGCCAGGCTATACCAGGAGAGGGCTTGTGGTTTTCTAGTTAAGGGTTCTTTCCAGAGGCAGCACCAGGAACCTTAGCTGGTTGCTTCGGCTGGCTGTGACAAGAGCTCAGGCACTGTGAGTGAGAAGACCATCTCTTTTCTAAGTCAAACTCTTAGGAGAAGAGACCACAGTCTGACAAGCAAGAGTCTCCTACCAGCACTTTGTCATGGTGCTACTCATGGTCTGTGACACCCTGGCCTTGGGGTCTGGCCTTCAGACACAGGCCCTTGTGGAAAAAAAGCACCAGGACCCTGGCACACATCACCATCTGGGTTTGATGAAAACAACTTAGAGGTGAGGCCACTCATTAAGCATTGGGCACTGACACCACCCTTTCCTCTGCTATTCCTTAGTACACAGACCCTCAGCTAGTAGGCAGGAGCCCTGGTGAGGATGCGGCTTGGCTGTCATGTTTCAGCCTCGGGAAAAAGAGGTGGGAGGCGTTTGGGAGGAGCAGCACATTTGGGGGTTGCTGGGTGGAACATGGGAACTGCCAGCATCTTCCAGCCCTTTCCCACATCACTAGCTGCTGTGTACCACCCACAGGCTGCACAGAGGAGCTTGCTGGCTTAGTAGTAGAGTCCCATGCCCAGAACTGCCCCCACTGTGTCACCACTTGGCTGCCCCCAGCCCTGGGTGATGCCTGTGGCGGCAGTGGCATATACAGGTCTCCCTGACATTCCTGATGGGTGTGCACAGCCTGCCACAAACCTGGCACCAGTCCTACACAGTGAAGAGGCACAAGGGATTGGATGATCATCTATAAGAGAGATTTGGATTCCCAAGTTTTGAAATATATTGAAAGATCACAAAGTCCATTGGTTACTTTTCCTTATAAGGGGAAATACGAGTTATGCTCATCAGGGTAGCAGCAATAAGGCTCAAGTCTCTTGGTACCCTGCCTACATTTGTTTATAAACCTGGATGTCTGTTGGAAAGAAAAGTCATACTAGTAATGCAGGCAAGGAGGTGATCCTTTTGGATTCTAGCATATATTGATCTTACCTTTTTGCCACATTCTTTGAGTCCTTTCTGGTTCATCTCTCCTTTCGTCCACCCTGTTTTCATTTATTATCTATGTATCTGACTGTGTCTATGTTATCCTGTTGTAAGTTTCAGCAGACATACTTTAAATATTGACAAATCTTGATGAGGAGGGTTTCATTGTGTATGCTGTACCACAGACTCAGAATGTTTGTGATCAGAAACTTGGTGGAATATCACATTTTGAAAAAACAAAACAAAACAAAAAATAGAGACGGAAGCCTGGCCCTTGGTCTTGTTTACATCAGAGAATACAATGAAATTATTTTTGATTTCTGTGTGTGTAACTGAGATCATACTTTGGCTGTGGCAATGTAATCTGTCGAAGGCAGAAGACTACTGTCACCTTTGGGATAATGAATAATTATAACCACCAGGCTGTCTTTCTTGTGCAGGTGGTGCAATGTCATATTATGTGGTTTTTATCCCCAAGTATCCAACTTACTGGATCTGCAAACTTCACAGTCTTTATGAAGTGTTCTGTAGAGAGGAAGAAATTAATGATCAAAATCAGCAATGAGCCACAGAGGTCAAGTCCAGACTGGATCACTGTAAGAACTGGGGCTGGGCAGGAAGGGATGGTTATAAGGTTTCAGCTCATCTAATTATTATGGAGAAGAAATGGATTGAGGGAAGGTGTTTGGCACCTGCAAGTGTCTGCAGGTGCTCAGCACCAATTTAGAGACGGCCCAGTGTGTATACTCAAAAGTATAAAGAAGGAATTGAACTGTTCCCTACACATGCATACAGGATTACGGAGAACAGCAGGAATAGCATTTACAGAATCCTCCTGACCTTGAATTCACCTCATTCTTTTTCAGTACATAAACTACTGTAAATATCAGATGTGACATATTGCAGTTTGATGCAAGCCAGTACAAAATTGAATTTAAAGAAACACCTTCTCTTTTAGCAACTGGATAGAATCAAAGATGACCCCACTGTTTCTTGCATGCATCAGATATTTGATTCTACAAGGTCTCCATTACTACTAGAAACACAGTATATTTTCTGTGGTAATGACAAAGACAAGAAAAGGTTTACACTGTACTGAAGCATAGAGATGATTCATTTTTATCCTGATAATACAGTTTACCTCCATAGCTACAGGAAACTCAAGCTGAGTATTATTTTAAAGGGTGGTGAGAACTACCATTTAAAGTTAAAAGACAGCCTTCCTAATTTCTGCCCTATTTTCTTACTGAAGAGAGGAGTGGAAGATGTGGTTCCAGTGGTGTATTAGCAGGCAGGCAGGGCCAGTGAACATCCCCAGTGACACTGCTTGCAAGAATATAGACAAAGACTTCTAAAAATGCTGAGCAGATATAGTGGAACCCCTGAATCTGGCTTTGAAGAAGAACATGCTAGATACTGGATGGTTATCTACATAGTAAAAGTAACTGCTAGATAGTGCATTATAGCAATTCCCAGCAGTCCTCTTGTGTTCCCTTCCTCTGCAGTATCTCAGGATACCAGGAAGAGCAGCTGCAGATGTTGGAGGCATGCATGTGTTAACCAGCTTCACTTCTGAGACCTGTCCCAAGTTTTCAACAGAGAGAATGGCTAGCCTCTGTCTCCATGCCAGAGTCTCCTCTAGGGGGATGATATTTCTCTAACTCACCAGGTGTCCAAAGAAGTAACACCTCCCTGATCTGCTGCATGATGTCCAGATGCTAAAACCAGTACGTCTGTGTCAGCTGGGCTTTTTTTCCTCACCACACACATCAGTCACGCTCTGTCTCCAACAGTCAGACACTCTCCATGCACTCTTGTGATGGCCCAGCGCTGGAACAGAAGTCTTCAGGTCAGATTTCTGTGATGGAGACAAAAGAAACAGCTTTAAAATTTGAAAGTGATTCAAAAAAAACCCCAACCCTTAATAAATATTTTAAAATAAAGTGCATCCTCTACCTCCACAAGAATGTTGACTATATGTGACCTAACCAGCAAAAAACATATTTGAGAACAAAACCTATCCTCTAATGTGGAGATGAATACTTCTAACTCCATCACAAGAGTTCCTAAGAAAAGAACATGTCCACAGATATAATGGGCAATGTCAGGGTTTTAAAAGTGATAACCAGTTAAGTATTCTGCAAAGGATCAACAGAGAAGTAGACCGGATATAAAAAATACTGAATTACCAGTTAGCTTTTGCCAAATGCTTGCCTTTTATCTTCATCCATATTTGCTCTGAATTCCAGTCAATAATATTTAAAAAGTGTAGATATTATGCATCACTAATGTAATCAATATCAGCCAGGTATATGTAAAACTTTACAGGAAATACTTTTTAGTTCACAAAAGTATTATTTTCTGTTTTCTATCTCACACCTGAAAAATATTTTTAATTTACAATTCTACGACTTATTTCTCTAAAATACATCATTCATCAATAATTAGTAAAAGCTAGTAAATATCTAAAGAGAAAATCACCCAATTTCCAGACTTAATAGATATACCCCTGCAAACAAGCCATTACACAACAGTAGTGTGCCTCTGTGTGTTTGTGTAAGAAAATTAGGCTATGAACAGGAAAACCCAACGATTGCTTCACAAATTACTAAGGGATGAAATGTGCATGATAGGCTTTTTTGTTTGTTTGTTTGTTTCAGCATCTCTAAAGCTGTTTATTGTATAGTTAATATACTGCATTTTCACAAAGTATGAAATGTGCTCACAATCGTTGATGCAAGACAAATGTGTCATTGTTTAAAAGTTGATACATGGTATCAGGAAACACCACAAGGATGGATTTTATCAAAAAAGAGGGACTGGGCAAACCTGGCAAGTTGAAAGATATCAGTAGCCAAGAAATTATCATTCCCTGGTGGATTAATTTTTACAATATCAGCTCCATTTTATTTTTGCTCTTTTGGAACACAAGCTAAATGCTATTGTAGGAAAAGGATACTCTAGTTTAAAAAGGACAAAATCTCCACGACAAGCAGCAAAATACTGTTTGTTGATGTTTGGAGTACTCCAGGGGGTGGGAGGATCTGATCTCCGCTGTGTCACTGTGTGCCATGTAACTTTCCAGAGACATAGTGCTTCAGTTTCTAATCGGGATAATGCTACTTAGCCTTGGCAGTGATGTTATTTCACTGTCTCAAGCATGTACTTTAATGAGGGGATTGCAGAAGTTCAGTTTACAGTGCTGCTGTTGTTAGTCACAAAGTATAACAAACTGCTTTCTAGTGCCACTGAAATGACCTTTTCCATTCTTTAGGGCGTTGGATTTCATCTTTGTATCTGTTGTGACTTTGTGTAAATTTGTGTGAAGTCTTTGTGGCAAAAAAACTCTAAAGCTAAAATCCTGACCCTGGAAGCCAGTAAAAAAAATTGCCATGAATTTTGTTGCAGGCAAAGGATTCTGGGATATGTACCTGATATAGTTCTTTAAATGAGAAGGACTGTATTAATTGATTATCCTGTGAATGTTAAAATAATATTCTGTGTTTCTATCAGGGAAGTAGCCATTATTTTCTTATGTGGTATGGAGTTACAAAACAGTCTTGCTCATTACACACAAAAAGAAGTTATTACGTGTTAGCAATAAATGCTTAAGTGAAGCAACCCTAGATTTGCAAAACAATACCTACAGAAAAAAGGTCTTTAGAGCTCTGGAGTTCCAGCGGCCAGAGTCAAAGATTCTCCTCACAGAGGTAATGATCAATGCTCTGTTTATTGTTTATTACATACTTTCTTATATCTCATACTTTTCCAAGCACGCGAATTATACAAGCACTTTATTGGTTAATAGCTACTGTTCACGCACCTCACAACACACTTTAGTTGGTTCTTGGCCTTAGGGCACGCGTCTAACTTAACAATTCTATTGGTGTTTCCTGCCGAGCCACGAGCCTCTGTGTCACTGTCCATGCCTGGTTTTTCGGCCACCTGCATATTGCTATCTGTCTGCTGCTATTGTTTGCCGCAAGTTTCGTTTACTTTTGACACAAATTCAAGGACTCGGCAGGCTCGCTGGAATCTGCACAGGCGGGGTTGTGCAAGCAGGCCTCAAGCAACATGCCATGGCCTGTGCTATTCAAATATTCTTCCACAAATACCCATAATCTGTGTCTTTGAAAGCTCAAATTCTGTTTTTCCAGTAGACCCAAATTTCTGGACACGTCATCTCAACCAGTCTTTTCAAAATTGCTTTAAAAGACAATTTATTTAGATGAATGGCTTGATGTAAAACTTTTTACCTAAATGAATACTTTGCTCCTTTAAACCACAAATTCAAATCCTAGGAGCATCAAATCACCTATACTTTTCAAATCAAATCAAATTTCATGCCTTTGTTAGAAAACGAAGAGTTACATTAATTATTCTCTGGCATTTTATGCAAGAGATTTTTCAGTACCTTTTAGAAATTTTCATTTCTTCTCTTTATTGCCTAATGTATTTCATGTGCATTAGTTTTCTCTCCTTCATGGCAGAGGAATAAAACAGCTGAGGATGCTATACAGTTATAATCCCTAAAGTGCTTTGTAATAAAACACAAACAAAAGAGTCACTGCCTAGGAAATAAATGTAAAAGATTGGTCTTTATAAAAATTGTTTTGCGGCACAATAAGAAGTTTCAAAAAGAACATTTTTAAAGGCAAAGCAAGAAAAGAGATGGTGAAATATTATCTCCCCATTCTCCCAATGCTCTAGTGCCCTGTGTAACTCATG
>VWZD01003251.1:98137-119317 GCA_013396695.1 Sakesphorus luctuosus
ATTTTATTGTTGTCATGACTCTCATTTATGCTACAAGATATATGCAGTTACCTTTCCCCCAGCTAGTGGCTTATCCTGGGGTGACAATGGCACCTTGTGTTAACAGAATTAGACTTACTGTATAAGACGGTAAAACCTGTCCTGCAGCTTCTTTGTGTCAAAATACTGACACAAAATAACTGTAAAGCAGCTGTAGTTTATTACAGAAGCCCATAGTCTNTTCCAAGCACGCGAATTATACAAGCACTTTATTGGTTAATAGCTACTGTTCACGCACCTCACAACACACTTTAGTTGGTTCTTGGCCTTAGGGCACGCGTCTAACTTAACAATTCTATTGGTGTTTCCTGCCGAGCCACGAGCCTCTGTGTCACTGTCCATGCCTGGTTTTTCGGCCACCTGCATATTGCTATCTGTCTGCTGCTATTGTTTGCCGCAAGTTTCGTTTACTTTTGACACAAATTCAAGGACTCGGCAGGCTCGCTGGAATCTGCACAGGCGGGGTTGTGCAAGCAGGCCTCAAGCAACATGCCATGGCCTGTGCTATTCAAATATTCTTCCACAAATACCCATAATCTGTGTCTTTGAAAGCTCAAATTCTGTTTTTCCAGTAGACCCAAATTTCTGGACACGTCATCTCAACCAGTCTTTTCAAAATTGCTTTAAAAGACAATTTATTTAGATGAATGGCTTGATGTAAAACTTTTTACCTAAATGAATACTTTGCTCCTTTAAACCACAAATTCAAATCCTAGGAGCATCAAATCACCTATACTTTTCAAATCAAATCAAATTTCATGCCTTTGTTAGAAAACGAAGAGTTACATTAATTATTCTCTGGCATTTTATGCAAGAGATTTTTCAGTACCTTTTAGAAATTTTCATTTCTTCTCTTTATTGCCTAATGTATTTCATGTGCATTAGTTTTCTCTCCTTCATGGCAGAGGAATAAAACAGCTGAGGATGCTATACAGTTATAATCCCTAAAGTGCTTTGTAATAAAACACAAACAAAAGAGTCACTGCCTAGGAAATAAATGTAAAAGATTGGTCTTTATAAAAATTGTTTTGCGGCACAATAAGAAGTTTCAAAAAGAACATTTTTAAAGGCAAAGCAAGAAAAGAGATGGTGAAATATTATCTCCCCATTCTCCCAATGCTCTAGTGCCCTGTGTAACTCATGCCAGGCTTTAAAAATACAGTTCTGATTTCATCCTTTTTATTAGGCTTTTTTATATTCCTAATTTGCCAGTGCATATAGGAACTGTATTCATTAAAGGCTTGGAAAAGAATAAGATTTGTTTTCTTTTTATGCTTATACAGTGTTTATGCTGTCCTGGAATGTTTCTCCAAAGCACACTTGTTTCTAAAGGTTAATGGCACTTGGCCTTTCTCTCAGTGAAGTGGGCAAACTAAACAACATCATTTTTCAAGGAAGCAGCATCAACAACAACAATAAAATATAAACATTATGTGGAAAATGCCTGATTTCACAATTCAGTCATCCTGACTAAATGTTTCTTCTAATTTGAAGATATGCCCACTGAGACCTCAGTTCTGCAGTGCAACCCATAAGCAAACATCAGCACAGCAGAAGTCATTACATCTGTTTTCTCTCTATGCAGCATTCGCCTTCTACATTAGTCTGTTACATTTGAAACATTTCATTTACAGTGTATGAATAAACAGTTTTGTAATTGTGACTAGTATCTGAATGTTGAAAACTTTCAATAAGATTGATATGGAAAATAATTCACAAAAATAAACTGAGGGGTTATTCATCTTCATTTTGAAACTATTTNACTGGTATTTAATATTTCAGAGTGTGTTTTGTGATTAAAACCAAACCAAACCAAACCAAACCCCACACTTTTCAGAAACAGTGTACTTTCATTTTACAGTACTTTTAAAAAATAATAAACCAGGAAAAGATACGTCAGACTGGGCTGGCTGAGAGCATCCCTTTTTCATGGCAATACAGTTATCAGAAAATCCACCAAGACTTGGCAGCTCCAGATTCACTCACATCATCTGCCTATAGGGATGGAAACAGTTCCTGNTCTAGACCTGATATCATCACAGCCTGAATGGGCTTAAAAAAATACACCACCAAAAATGTTTTTAGTTTTCTTATTAAAAAACCCTTCATACTGGTATTTAATATTTCAGAGTGTGTTTTGTGATTAAAACCAAACCAAACCAAACCAAACCCCACACTTTTCAGAAACAGTGTACTTTCATTTTACAGTACTTTTAAAAAATAATAAACCAGGAAAAGATACGTCAGACTGGGCTGGCTGAGAGCATCCCTTTTTCATGGCAATACAGTTATCAGAAAATCCACCAAGACTTGGCAGCTCCAGATTCACTCACATCATCTGCCTATAGGGATGGAAACAGTTCCTGTTAGTGTATTTCAGCCACCATGCAATCCAATACCTAGGAAAGCTGCAAACAAGTTTGTGAACAGTTTTATTTTGAAGTCCTGCACTTTGTATAAGGCACAAAATAGTTGTTGGAAGACAAACGTTCTTCCTCCCCAGAGAATGTCAAAAGCATTCATCAATGCAAAGAGCATCTGCATCCTCCTTTGCCAAGGAAGCATTTCATACAACATAAATTGTCTCTCTTAGGAGCAGAGGAACTTGTTTTTCTAATCCTTTCTGAAGTGGCCCCAAATTCAAACCTGTTTGCTGCCTAAATAGTGTGAATCTGAACTTGTCCATCTGAAAAGGATGGCACTACTTACTTAGTGCCACACAATTTAAATTATGACACTGCAACCACTATGAATTCTCAACAATTTTGACTACAAGTAAGTAACATCAGCACAGTGCTGGAAAGGCACAACAAACCTTGAAAATGGAGAGTGAATGAAGGATACAAAAATACTTGCTTTTTGTTTTTCCGTCTGATTTTGCATGACCTCAGACTTGGTTGAAAACTATGATTTTCCTCTTTTATTGTTATATCATCAAATATGCACTGAGTAGATAAACTCAATGTTTAAAATGTCAAGGCCCATCTTTTCCTTCATTTCCTGAGTTTAGGGCTTAGTAAGTTCTAACATAAGAGCCAGAACATCAGCTCAGCACTGCTTCCTCTCAGCACAAAGAAAACTATTTAGGATCTTGATTAAGCCCTGCCTGCCATCCATGCCCATCTGAGAGGGTGTCTCACACTGTACCAATGCATTCACAATATATGGCATGGAGAATGTCCTGCCAGAAATGGGCTGATGAAGAGAATCAACCAGCCCCTGAGAATGCTTTAACAACTGATATTTTTAATGTTGTTTGAATGTCTGAATGTAAAAACTGCATCGTCACTGTTTCTTCTTCCCAGAATCCCCTGCCAGGCCAGGGGGCTGGGGGAAGATTGTGACCTCACGTTACTTGAAACCCTCTCCCACTGAATGTAAATCCCCTTGCTCCTATTGGCCCAAAGCCAGATTCCCCTCTTGTCCCTTATTGGTGAGTTTGTATCCCTCCAAAGTCCATATAAACCTGTTCCCCTGAATAAACATCCTCTTTGTTTCTTGGGGGCTCTCAGGGACCACATGGTCGGGGTAAAAGCAGAGAGCACATTTCTCCTAGGTTAATGGACTAACAACTCCAGGACCAGGAGAATCACCATATTGTTGCAGAATTCCAACAGCACACAGCATCACGAGGCTACAAGAAACCCACACTATCATCACACCATGATTAGTGAGGCAGCCGAAGGCATGTGTGACAGACACAAGAGCACAGCATAGAGCTTCTGAGCAAGGGAGCAGCCAGAGTGTCAGAAAGAGCAGCACTGAGGATCCTGAGCCCTCATTAAGTTGGTGGACACAGTAAGCACCCTTCCCTACCCACAGCTGCATCTGACAGAGACCATGAAGCCAGAACAAGACCTCCTTGTGGTCTTCCACACATGGTTTTAGGAGGTAAGGGATCTCATGTCAACATCTCAGCATACCAGGAGGAATTTGTTGCTGTTGTTGCTTGCTTCCCATACCATTCATCTGATACATCTCATAATTGATGTAGTTTTTCCTTGCTTTT
The DNA here is from genome assembly GCA_013396695.1 of Sakesphorus luctuosus. NCBI lineage: Eukaryota > Metazoa > Chordata > Aves > Passeriformes > Thamnophilidae > Sakesphorus > Sakesphorus luctuosus. Next base: position 102,186 of record VWZD01003251.1, read on the forward strand.
GTACATCATGCATACAGTAAAAAAAGACAGCTCTTACAATGTTTGTACAACTCCTGAAATCAAAAAGGATGAATTAAACCTGTAGGAAGCAAAGCCTCTGCCATTGACACTGTATCATGCCTGCAGCTTCTTTAGCACTGATACATTTGAATCTGATACATCTGTGGAGCCATTAGCAGTGAGCGAGGTCTTTTATATGACACCTTGCCTCTGATATTATTGCCATACTCTACAGACATGATATCATGACAGCACTGTCAGTGTGGTGCTGTGATACAGTATGTCACTGAATTTTTCCATAATGTAGCTGAAACTGTCACAAGAAATATCTTAGCATGGATGGTATGCGAGTGCATGTAGCTTGTGAGCGGGGGGAGTTTTTAAAGTAGTGAAAAGCATAATTCTGTAGTAAGAACTAAGGGACTTAGTCTGCTTTCTTTTATTGTTGCCAATGGCAGCTTCTTTTATCCAAAGAGATTAAAATATGCTCATGAGTGCTTGCAAAGCCCTGGAATGTGTGGTTTACAGCAGTATTAAGAGCTGATCTATAATTACAAATAGATGTGGCACTAGTAATTTATTCGGTAAGCTTCTGAAATGCTGACTGTTTCATTCCTTCTTATAGATTGAATTTAGGTTGTGCAAAAGCAGGCAAAGCCTGAGATCATGGTTTCCCCCACCTCTGCTTCCCCCAGGAACTCAAACAAATGTTGTTATTTCTGGATGCAGTCTGGATCTGAGTGTTTCCTTTCCTTTAGAACCCACAGTACCAAGGCATCCCTGGCTCTATCTGACCCAAGCTGATGTCAGTTGGGTTTTTTTATAAGATACTCTTACTGACAGGAGTTATCCACTGCATAAATGGTCTTTGCAGATAAAACAAGAGGTCAACAAGGAAACTTTACGTTGATTGGGAATAGCTGACAGACACCACCTTACTGTACAAGCCTTTTTGTAGAAAGCCTGTCCACCTTTGCAAACATCAGAAAATTCCAGACCCTGATTCTTTCCCTATGCCATGTGAAAAGGCTTTGGAAGAAACTAGCCTTCACAGAAGGGAGGCCTTTGTCTTTAGTTTGTTTGAGGTACTTGTTTAGTCACTCATGTAAGACTGAAACATGCCTATCACCTATGACTGGAAAACTAGGCCTCAAAACATGGCTTAAAGAGTAAAACTGGGAATTCTGTCTTATATGGATCAACTGGTGACAGGTTTTGTGGCTGTTGTTGTAAGATTATAAGTCAGGTCTTCAGTTTTTTAAAGTAATCAATTTTTCAGTAGTGTATCAACCATTAAGAAGTGAAATCCGATATTATTTTCATCTCATATGTTGACCCACTTACTTCAGCAATTACATGCTCAGAACTGGAATATCTGAAATTAAGTATTACGGCATTAGGAGAAAACTAAGATGTCAGTTCAGCCTTGTGTCAAAAAAGCACAATTTGAGAATTTCAGGTTCAAGAGTTAAATCAGAATTCTTAATGTCATTCCTAAATAATAAAAGAGATGATTTCAGGATTCACATTATGGAAAGAAGTAGGTACTAACTGGATCGGTTGCTCTTATGCTTTTTCACCACTTTCATCATCATGGTGCTCATAATTAATGAAATTACATTGGTTGAAACTCTGACTCCTTCAAAATATTTTTTTCCTTAAATGTGAGAATTTGTCTTTATCAAATATTATGACTGGAAACATAGTAGTTAAATTGTGTTATCTGTTTTAATTAGTGTTTAAGGTTACAGTGTCATCATGTGGTACACTAAAAGTAGCAGCTGGATATGGAAAATGCTCTTAACCCTCACTAGAAAGAAATCTAATGTGTCTTCTCATGCAGGTGCAAACCCCCATAACCGTTACCCCAGCACAGGCAGACAGTGATGGGTCAGTTCCAATCTGGATGCAATTTTAGCAGTGGTAGTGTGAGAAAAATCCTTCTCTAGTCTATAATAACCTATTTGTGACTGTGTACTTCATGGATCTCACTTTGAATAAAATTTCACTGAGAATACAGTGGAAGATGCAATGAGTGACTTCTTGGATAATGTTATTGGAAATTTATACTTTCAAAAATGGTGAATGTGAAAGACAGGTGAACTTTCTATAGTATTTTCATGGTATTTTTGTTTTCCAGAGGCATACTAGTTTGCTGTGATTGTTACAGTTGACCAGAATGTATGTAAATACTTCTGTGCTTGCAACCCCTTAATACATTCAGAGATATCAATGTTTCAGGAGAAGAGCTGGAGGAGGAAATAAATGTGTTCCTTTGCCAATTCTAGTCACCTCCAGTAACAGCACACACAATGCATCCAACCATTAGGGTCTTCAGAAATTTCAGCTTATCATGGAGTAAAAGTGCTTGTATTGGCTCTTCTTATGTAAAAGCAAAAATCATTGCAATAAAAGAAAAGATTGGTCTTATGTCTTGTCCTTTACTTACCACAAAATTTTCTTCTTAAAGCAAGTAAATGTACTTGTATGTTCAAATGTTAGCTGATAGATCTAACTCCTGCCCTACTTTTCAGACTGCTAGTCTCCTTGAGAGAAAATCTTACGTGATAAACTTTTCATGAATTAGACTTCAAGGATTATAACTGAGAAAAACACTGACTTATAAAGATGTTCTTTCATGCATGAGGAGAAAGGTTTAACCAGCTTGATCCTGTTATAGACTCTCTTTTCACAGCTTATACTATACTACTGCCATGGCTTTATTCCCTAATAGTTCTGTAGCTAAAAATCAGTCAGCATTTCTCCAACACTCATCTGTTTGAACAGCACCTACATATTCTTTTATCTCTCTTAAATTTCATAAAGATATGTGTTTTAAATAATTGGCTTTGGCTAAACAAGGCACATAGGTATTTATATCTGTAGTTGTGTGGGATTGTACACTGCTTTATATATATTAAAAATGCACAATAAAAAAAAATAAAATAAAATGAACAAAAAACCCCAAAACCCAAAACAAAACAAACAGAAAAACCCAGTGGTGGTGAACTTATTCCTTGGTTTTAATAATGGCAGCTTAGTGCAATGAGTAAGTGTCTATTCCCATCAACTATCTGCATTTTTAATGTCTTACTACATGATGTTCCCCCTAAATTGAAAAGAAAGAAATTACAGCCTAGGCTTACTTCAACCTGAAATAAAGCATGGTTTTTAAGAGTGTCTAGCAGAACTGAGGTATCTGATACTGCAGGACTATTATGCAAACTAGCCCCATTCCTACATACCTGAATATATCTTGTTATTTTAAATCGAACAGTTTAATTTCAGGAGCACAGGTTTACATGAAATAAAAGATTTACAATTTTAGCAGGTTTTGCACTCTTTGAATCCCTCAAAAAGAGCCAAACTTTAAGTTATTGCCTCACAGGATATACAAAAAGAAAACATAGGTTAAGTGGTAAATGAGTTGACTTTTGCAATAGAGAAACGTGATCTCTTTCAAGTAAAATATTGACCCCAGTGAAGCCATTTGAAATTTTGTCTTTTTCTTTTCACTAGGGCCAGAATTAAACTCTGCATGGGATCTTAGAACACTTTGACAAACTACTTTGAATCCTGTACATCTTTAAAAAGAAAAATAAGAGGGACAGAAGTGTGCTGAAAAGGATTATTTTAACTTCATTGATCCCTTTCTCTTCATTGTGGGTTTAGTGACAGTGTGCAGTTTACTCTGAAGAGCAATGTCAAAACAACAAAGCAAAATAACCACTAGCAACATCAAATTACCTTGAGAGGTTGAATTGTCCCATACACCATTGATATTGGAGCTTTGTTACTGTGTGTTTCATCCACATACACACACATGAAAAGAAAGTCTTCCATTATCTTAAAGCATGAAAATATTCCAAAATGGTGAACCAAAATCCATGAACTGCAGATGACACATGAAGAAAACCCCAAAAAACTTTATATTATTTTTGTATACTTACTTTTTCTTGAAACCTTAAAAATAGTGAGGTTTCTGTCTTTTCAGTGTATCACGGTTTCACAATATATGTAATACCTTCTGTATTCCTGACTACTTATGCTGGAAATCTAGTTTAACTCAGAGAAAAATGGTGATATGGACAGACCTTTCCAATAGACAAGAGTATCAATGTTCATATGATGAATTTGCATTGTTGTTGTTGATGGAATAGTTGATGGAATAGTTGAAGCGGGTGTCCTAGTTCAGCAGATGGGACCAGTTTATCACTGTGTGGGGGTGACCAAAACTATGTATTCTACTCCCTCTATTCATTTCCCAAGAACAATGGACTGTTTGCAGCAGCTGCCCAGGGCACACCTGACCCCTCAGGTTGTGAGCTGGGTGTGAAAGACATCTGTGAGATAAGAGCTGTGATAACTCCCCTCCAGGGAGTCGTTAGCACCTTCACACACAGCCTGAGGGGGCGTGTCTGCTAATGGGCCATCAATAATTCCAAAATACCTCATGACTCACAGAGTTAATCACCCATTGTGTGACTCCCCACCTGGGGGAGGTACTGGATGCTCCCACTTGGACCTGGGGGTACATATCTTGGGGTAAGAAGACTTTAGGGGACACTCATCAGATCCAGAGGAGGATCAGAACCTTGACAAGAGGAGACCACCACTTTCAACCAGCCTGCAACCACCACTCTCTACCAGACTGCAACAGTCAGCTGCACCAACAGGTTTTCCACTTTGGACTTTTACTTTGGATCTTGAGGGAACCACGTGGGGTTCAGCACAGGGGCTAACAAACTCCTTTGTGCTTGTGCCCCAGGGTGCTGGGTTATACTTCTTGGGTTTTGTGGGTTAAACCCAATTTTTCTCTTTGTGCCATTGCATTTATTGTAATATTGTTATTAAATTTTAACTCTGACTTATAATCTCATTTGTGTTGTGTTCATTTCTCCTGCCAGTTTACCTTTAAACCTGCACAGCAGGTTAGAAATTCAATTAATTGAGCAGGATGCTCACCAAACACTCTAAGCTTCCCTAACACGTTTAGCCTAAGCCGTTCTGCAATCAGAATGAAATAGAGATTCAGCTGTAAGTGGCCTGTGTATGTTGTTATTTCTTGCCATAGTGATGCTGGCCACAAGGGAAAATGCAGGATAAATACGGAGTGAAACTATGGAAATGTTCCACAAATTATGTATCAAAATTCAAGGAGCTAAAGTAGAAGAAGTAGATACAAGATGAGTGCTGAATAGATCATCTCTCCCAGGAAAATGAGGTGTGGCAAGTGTTGTAGTTTGGAATTATTATGTAAATTCTCTCCCTTGCTACTAATTGCCCATGCCCTTAGTTAACAAAAAGAAGTAGTTAACTGCTACCGTCTTCTTCTTGATTGGCTGGGTGGGGGGCAGGCTGTCTCTTTTGGTTTTGGGGGATATTTCCATTTTTTAGCTTGGCTGAATGCAGGAGCGGTGTGTGTGTTCATGGCAGTAGGGGAGAAGCTGTTTTTCTCCTGCCCCTGGCTGCTGCTTCTTGGTGAGCTGGTTCCTTTCTCCTTGCCATGGCTGTTCTCCTGGTTTCTGCATTTGGGGTCCTGGTCTCTGCTCCAGTCTCACCGCCACTTGCAGCGTCACTGCCTGCCCGCCCCGGCTGGGGCAGCAGTCTGGGAGAGAGAAGTTGCAGCTGCTTTCCAGGACACGAGGCGGTTCTCTGCTTCCAGTTTTCCTTCTTNGTAAATTTTCATTTCATTTGAACAACAACTACCTGTGGTTTTTCATCAGATGAGGTTATTTTGTTCATTTGCTTTTTCCTCAATACTCTCTTTGAGTCTTTTTCTATTACCTACAGGAGAATGATTGGGGGTGGGGAAGGGGAAAAAAAAAGGGAAAAAATGAACCAAATAGAGCAAACAGAATGGATAAGTCAAGTCAAGGGTATTAAATCTAAAATAGCAGCTAGCTGAGACAACATTTGGCAAAGGGAAGAACAATGCCAGAGATATGCATCTCACTGCTGGGTCAGGATTACTTCATACTCAACTGCATGAAATGTTTTACTTTTTTCTTTAAGTCAATAAGGCATTGAAAAGCCAATCAGCAGTGTAGGGACATGTGCTATTTCTATGCAGTGACAGAGAAGATGCTTAACAACAATCTGACACTGGCAACAGTTTTGGATTTTTGTGTAGAGAACCAACAAAAAAACCACGTGGAAGAATTCTTCTGTCTTACAAATCTCAGTTGGGCACCCACATGGGAACTACTACCAGTTATTGCCATCTAAAGAACAATACCCTGTGTCCTGGAATACATCAGGCACAGCATTGCTGGATGGTCAAGGGAGGGGATTGTCCTGCTCTGTTCTGCACTGGTGCGGCCTCACCTTGAATGTTGTGTACAGTTTTGGGTACCACAAGACAAAAGGGATCTAAAGCTACTAGAGAGCATCCAATGGAGACCTACAAAGGTGTTGAAGGGCCTTGAGGGGAAGTTGTATGAAAAGTGGCTGAAGGCCCTTGGTGCGTTGACCCTGGAGAAGAAGAGACTGAGCAGAGATATTGCAGCTACAACTTCCTCATGAGAGGATGAGGAGGGGCAGGAACTGACCATTTCTCTGTGGTTACCAGTGACAGGATTCAAGAAAACAGCATGAAGCTGAGTCAGGGAAGCTTTAAGTTCGATATCCGAAAAAGGTTTTTCACCCAGAAGGTGGTTGGGAATTGGAACGGGCTCCCCAGGAGAGCGTTCTAGGTGTTCTTACACCACGCTCTCAGATGTGATTCTTGGGGTTATTATGTGCAAGGCCAGGAGAGGTACCCCATAAACCTTTTGGATTCCTTTCAATCAGGATATTCTATGACTCTGTGGATACATTTTATAATTACTCTGTATGATCTGAAATTCCTTGAAGGTATGTCTTATTCCGCCTAACACCACTCTGACCTACTTTCTCTCTGAATCTGTTGGCTGTACTCCCAATCTTCCTACATGCCATAATCAAATTCTCCCCCACTCACACTGGACCATGTAGAATCATTTTCTTGAATGTTTGTTCTTTTTCTAATAGTGCCTTCCTTTTCCTGCTTTCAGGATTCTCTCCAATCTCATGTTTTATCTTATGATTTGAAAAAAATTGTGAAGTCAGTCTGTAATCTTAAAAGGCACAGAGACTGCAAATTCCACAGCTTTCTTTAAATTGGGTGGCTTCAAAGGGACATGTGGAATTCTGGCACCCCTCAGTGTCAGATCACAATTACTATTGTTTTATCTATTTTATACTTGAAATCCACAAATCCTTCTTATCTAAGTCACAATTACCTCCTTGATTTCCAGTACTTGAACTTTCACTTAGGTTTTACTTTTGTTGATATCATCCTTAAGGGAAAGAACAAATCTCAGATTCTTAGGTTAGGTTCTAAACTTGTCCTTTTCATGCTTCATGATTAGTACATATCTAAAAGCAATAGGTGACAAAAAACACCTTGGGTTTTTTGGCTGTCCAGGAGACATCCTGTTTTGGCTGATGGAGGTCTGGCTAGGATGACCCATGAACCTGAGCCTTCAGGTGATATACCATACATGGCCTAGAATAACCTCCCAGAGGGTGAAGGATGTAACAGATTATTGCTGTACAAATTCTGGCAGTACAGATACAGCATATGAAGAGACACAAAAGAAAGAGGAAGAGAAACAGAAACATCTAGAGAAAAGAGAAAAATAATTCTAGTGTAGTACACAATAGTAGGAGGACAAATACAAAGAAAACAGCAATACTACATAAGATATATTATCACTGGCTACTATTATCTTCCTTATTGACATATTGGAAGGAAGAAAATAAAAGATCAGAGTGGGAATCTCCATGGGTGTAAATCAACATCATTCTTCTTTGACTGGAAAAAGTTATGACAATTTAGAACAGCTCTTATTTGGCTCATATTGTTTTTAGGTTGTGGGGTTTTGTTGGTTTGGAGTTTTTTTCCTGGCCTTATTTTTGTAAATCAAAGCAAGACTGGCAAGATGAGCTGTGAACCTCATAGGACATGACTACTTTTTTGAGTTTTCAAAGTCTTTTGAATGCTTAATCCAATGCTATTTGAACAATCAACAAAGTTTTCTTTGGCAGAAACCCTATTTGATATCAGAATAACTAAATGATGACTTCAAATGTTAATTACCAAATTGTGTTATTGCTGGTTCATAAATGCATGTGTGAGTGTTGGGAGAGGGAAAATTTGATTCTGTGTCATTGACCATGTCAGGAAAACTATTATTCCAAGTTCAGAGGGTATGCTGAATTGACAGGTAGTTAGTTTAGACTTCAGTTCAGCTTTTCCTTTGGAAATACACTTCCTTTCTCATGGAGAAAAACATATTGTTTCTTAATTAAGTTTTGGTCTATTTTACCCACAATCAGTATCTTCTTGTCGAAGATATTTACAAATAGTACCACAGCCTAATACACCTTTATAATTGTAATTCTTTTATGAATTATTTATTGCAAACAAATAGAAGTATGTATTACTTAGTAGCAATGGCAGAGTAGTACAAAAAAGGCACATAAATTGTGTGTTCTTCAGTTCGCAGTACTTCAAATAGCTATGCGCTAGACATCGGAGATGGCAAAGAGATAATTACAGCAATGAAAGAAAACAACAGTGAAGTACAACACAGCAGAGCTAAAGGAAAAGGATGTTTAAAATAAGGTTGTTTGTAAGTGCCTCTCTGCAAGGGTAAGAACAACAGGCTTTCCAGTGATTCTGCCCATCTACTCCACTCCGGTGAGACCCCACCTGGAGCGCTGCATCCAGGTATGGGGTCCCCAGCACATGAAGGACAGGGACCTGCTGGAGCAAGACTGAAGGAGGAACACCAAGTTGGTCAAAGGGAAGGAACACTTCTCCCATGAGAAAAGGCTGAGAGAATTGTGTTTATTGAGCCTGGAAAAGAGAAGGCTTCAGGGTGATCTAATTGCATCCTTCCCTTACCTCAAGAGAGCCTGCAAGAAAGATGGAGAGGGACTTTTTACAAGTGCTTGTAGTGACAAGATATGGGGGAATGGCTTCAGATTAAAAAGGAGTAGGTTTAGATCAGTTATTACAAAGACATTCTTTACTATGAAGGTGCTGAGGCACCAGAACAGGTTTCCAGAGAAACTGTGGATGCCCCATCCCTGGAAGTGTTCAAGGCCAGACTGGATGGGACTCTGAGCAACCTGGTCTAGTGGACGGTGTCCCTACTCATGGCAGGAACTAGATGATCTTTAAAGTCCCTTCCAACCCAGGCCATTCTATGGTTGTATGATTCAACAGAAATAACTCTGAAACCTAATTTCTTAACCTGAAAGCAGCCGGGTTAGACAGCTTGAAGATTCACAAAACAATTCCCTTTTCCCACTAGGAATATATAATAGCACGTAAAAATTTTTAACTATGAATTTTAATTGTGGTAAAGAAAAGCACAATTATCCTGTGCTTTTCTTTATTCACTACACTATTTCTGATTTTACACATGGAAGTTCAGGCAGGCAGGTGTTTTTAGTAAGCTCTGGTAAACACAGATTTACTAAATAAGGAGTGAATGGAAATTGTTTTTCTTAATGTGAAAGTTAATATTCAGAAGTATCTTGCCAGCCACTGAGGAGGTGAAAACCCTAACACCTCATCACAAAAATGAGACTCCCTTTTCTCTGATGCTACACATGAACTGGCTTGCTTTCCAGGACAAAGCATTAGCTTTACCAAATGTAGTCTCCTGATGACACTTGCCCGCAAAATGCCTGTACTCAACTTCTGTGCAACTGCCACATTCGTTTGCTATCATCTGTCTCATATATTGAAACTCTGTAATTTTTACCCAAAATAGTGCCTTTGATCATGACAGCAGTCTTTCAAGAGGTTGTTTAAGGAGAGAAGAGTGGTTCGTAATGGTGTAGTGTGGTCACTGTTAGTACCCTTACTTTCCTAATAGGCAAAGCAGACCACTGTTTACTCTTTTGCGTTGAGCTAACTCAGCAAATGAATGCTGTCTGCTAAGTGATTTGCAGAAAATTAAGATGGATAAAAAGCCAGAGTTTACCTCCAAGGGATGATTTCAGGGCTAGTTTTAGCTATCATTGTATCAAGTTCTTTTTATACAGACAGATATGCAGATAAATATGTGTGTCTGTGTGCAGCTGCAGGTCTGCATGTGTCTAAGATCCAGGAAGACAAGAAAACAAGAAAGAGCCACCTCTCTAGCTGCTTAGAAACACCTTGTCTTCTCTCTGTGTCCCATCTCCACTAAGAATTATTTCAAAACTCTTCATTTCAGCAGAGAAGTAACAGGCTCCAATACACTGGTCATCTCCCAAAGCTAAAGCTTTTCTGCTCTAACTTTTTCACGGAAAATTGCTTTCCTTTTAGGCCTTTATTACATAGTCAGCTTGTTTACAGGCTCTAGACTATTTGTGGGATTTTTTATACCATTATTTTAGCGATTACTTAGAGATGGTCTGAAATGTCTTGCTTTGCCCTAATTCAGGAAATAGTGTCTTCTCCCAAGGGATTGACAGTAAGCATGGATTTAAACTTTCTCAAAATAATGTTATTAATTGGAGCATCTTTAAAACAGTCAAATCAATAGTGGTGCACTGGTTATAGCTGTAGTCTTTTATTAATTCAGAATTGCTGTGACCAGAATTTGCTTCTAGCTCTTCCAGTAAGTTTGTGGTGGTACAGATTTTGCTTCAGGCTTAAGCGAAACATAATATTTGGTCTTAATCCAATTTAATGTGTTCTCCAGTCAGGATTTCCTCTAATGACTCATTCATACCCCTAATGAATTGAAAAGGATATGTGTAAATTGACATTGAACTTCAACTCCAAGGTTTTTGAGTTTTTAGCTTATCTCTGAATTGGCAGCATGCAACATGTGTATATTCCAATCACATAAAAAACCGCAACAATACCTTATTTTAGTTGTTTTTCTTGTCTAATGATATCACATCAGAGAATGCAGGTCATAAAAAGTGGAGTGTAACTCTGGACAACCAACTACATGTGTATTCCCAGTATAAAACAGTAGCCAAGTAATCCCAACAGCAAGCTCTAATGCTGTAAGATAATGCAAAATCGGTCCAGTTCAGCTGCTTTGTGGGATTTGCTTTTGTGCGTGTTCTCACCCTCTGAAGAGTGCAAGTATTCCCTTAGCAAGTGATCTGACTTCAGCATGCGAGGAAGAAGGAGCTACATCAGGACAATCATGGAGCAGAGGATAGAAGCCACTGCTTCAAAGTCTGTCTTACCTTGTGGCAACTTGCTTATGTTGCCATACCCATATACCACCATATTCAAAGGTGATATTTGTACAAAAATCTGAAAAAAAAAAAAAAAAAGAAAAAAATAGAAGATCTGTTACCCTCTGTAACTTGTTTTTATGATCACACTCAGAAGCTTTCCAATATGCCAACATTAATTTTCAGAGTAAAAATCTGTGATGTCAAATATTCACAAATTCAAAGTTGTGAGCTTGCATATTGTCAACATCTCAGGATATTCAAAGAAATCCTTTATTATCTGTCCAAAAAAACTTTTAAAAGAAGTCTTGAAAATATGCTAGAAATACATGGATGGTAAGAAAATTTATGAGTATGGACAGCTTCTTCGTTACAGCAAGTGAAGAGAAAACTAAAGCTAGGGTCAGATTTTCAAAAATCAGGTAGCTGAATGAGAAGATTGACCAAACCTGTAATTCAATAGTGTAGCTAATGAGCTATTACATCAATGTTGTTAGGATGGTAGTGATCAGGATTAGATCACTTTGTGAAAAACATTCCCTACTTCAACCAGGAATTATGGGGCTTTATTCCAGAAGCCAGAATAGCTGATTATGGTCATTGTCTCTGAACTTTTGATACAGTAGTGCCGTGTAGTTGCCTTCCAACCATACACACTATGTTCAGTTATTCTGTTCAGCTGTGCTGAATGTGTGAGCAGGACCTTGGATGTCACATTGTGAAATTCTCCGTGTGATTTATCCAACAGAACAGATCAAATCAATAAGCATTTAATAAAGCCCAGGCTCGAGTTTCCTCTCATCCTATGATGCTGCCAAGTAAATGGTCTCTTAAGATTGGAGAAAATACTTTCTGCCCAACCCCAGAAACAAAGCTATATGCACCGAAAGATGGTTTTGAACTAATTATTTTGATTTTTGCAACCCCCTCTCTTCTTATGGATGAGAATATGATCTGCATTCTTTTCAAGGCAACCTCTTGCTTTCTGAATTCTATTGGTGGCAGATTGGCCCATTGTTGGCTAACAGATCAGGTTGAGGCAAAACAGAGTAGAAAAACAATTGTTTTATTGCAGTCCCAGGCACATGGTCTCAAGTGTCCTTCAGATATAGTAGTTTCATGAATCCAACATGATTGATTTACTTGTCAGCATATGTGTGGTACCATTTGTTGTAATCAAAGCAAAACAGTAAGTTATTACTTCCAACAGTCTCTGCAAGGTTGTCATCATTCTCTAAGCCTAACAGAATTATGTCCATGCCAGTATTTGCTATATTTATATATATATTTTTAAGAGCTAAAATGGTTTTCTAAATTAAGCAAAATATTTGATATATTGAAGGTGGGAAAAATTAAGAATGATGGGTTTTGATAGATACCAGACTTACTTGGTCTGTGTTCTGTTTATCTTCACTCAGAATCTGACAGTGAAGATAGGAACAATGCACCTGGTTTGCACTCACTCTTTTGAAATGAGTACATAAATTTTGTCATGCTCTAAAAATGGTTGTTGTTCTTACTGATCCTCAAAGCTAAAAGCATTTTCAATCTTTTTATTTATTTTTTCTTTTTTTAAAGAGAACATCTAAGTGCCCTGATGACTGCCTTGAATGACAATGAGTCATCATGGTTCATCATTTGACCGAGCTAGAGCTTGTTCTTTGTTATTTCAGGAGATACACTTACACTGTAATTGCTACATTTTACTTGATATGATACTGTTGGTGACGTTCCTTGGTAGAGATATCATACGTCAGCAGTCCTAGGTCACCATCTGGAAGTTCACAGACTTCCTTTATATATTAATTACTTAAAATCCCTACAGTGTTACCTACTGTTTGATTTACCTGCACAACATTGATTCCCAGCCTTGCTTCCCTGAAAAAAATGGCAACATACTCTGTATTGCTGGACTCATCTCTTCTAGGCTTATGCTGCCTCCTTTCTCCTCCTGTCTGTCAAAGGGTTCCTTCAGGGAATTTTTCTCACCCTACCAACACAAAGGTTTTGGGAGTTGAAGTGCTGGGATTGAAACAAAGGAGTGGCTGATGACACCAGATTCCAACTGAATGGTTGGAAAACAGACTCAATGCATCTGGGAGGGGGAAAGACTTTTCCTGTGTGCTAACTTCACTTCGGTTTTGGGCAGCTGCTGGGAGAGAGCCACTGTTTTGCTGAGCTTGTGAGAGGTCCTTCTGGCTCTGCTCTTCACTTTCCCCCCTCCATCTCTGGGCACCCTGAGCCAGAGAGAGGAGAGAAAAGGGTCACAGCTGCTTCAGGACACACTGCAGACCTTTTCTTCCTGGGGACCGACTTCGACTGCAAGGAGATTTCTGGGAATTACCACCGCTCCAAAACTCCCAGCATGTCCTTCTTTTGGAAGGACAAGGAGAGAGAGAGTCTACTCTNGAGTCTACTCTTCCCTCACAGGAAAGGCTCCATCCTGCGCTATGAGCCGTACACCCTCTTGTCTCTGCCTCACTGGGAAAAGACTGAGAATTCACCTCACAGCCAGCCAAGGTGTGACACTGACACTGTCCATAAATATAATGGCACCAGGAGGAACCTATAGTTTTTGGGACTGTTGGTTTGGGTTTTTTTTTGTGCTGGGGGAGTAGTTTGTTCTGGTCTGTTCATAGTTATATCTATATCTATATATAGTAGTTAAGAACAGTTATCCTTCTCATATACATTTTCTAATTAAAGTTTGGGGTTTTTTTTCTAAATTTAATAAGGGGTGAGTAGTTATTGAGGAGGAATCTTCTCCTCTGGTCTTGGTAAACATTTTGGTTTCCCTCAAACTAAGATGCTGTCCGTCACCTCTTCCATCCCAAGACTGCTGTACATTTCCAGGAACAAGTATAAAGGCACCAGAGTTGGTCCTGTATAGGAATAAAAAATCTCCTGCAGGACATGTCTACATGGGCTTTGTGCAGTAAGTAAAATCTGGTCATGTCTTCATGAGCAGCATATCAAGCACCAAACTTTTAAATCTGTCTCAAGTTCATCTTTTAGAGGAATTTGAAAAGTAATAAAGTTTTTTTTTCTTGTGTTCAATAAAGTCAATGGATGCAATCACTGATGGATGCTGACTGCCATGGGCCCTTGATGTGGGCCACAGAATTTAGTTTTCTAAGGGGTGATAGACCACAGATCAGTTTTCTTCTCATGTGATCCAGCCATACACTGTGCAATTCTGACACAAATATCAGCCTCAGCTTCATCAAGTAGGAATACTGACGTTCAACAAGCCACTAAATGATCTTGGAGAGATGTAGTAGAAAAAAATGGACAACACATTTTTTAATAACTTTATTGCATTGGGATTAGGATTATCAATGAGGTTTTTTTATATTTCAGCAAGGTTTTGTATCTGCATGCTCAGCAAGAAGAGAGCTAACATTGTGTGATTTTATTTTATACAAAAAATAATGATGGGGCCATATAGCTGGCAGTAAAAATCTATCCTGAAATTCTTAGAAGAACTGAAATTATATATCATGACTTCGGGTTTTTTAGAGTCATAATCTAATCAGCACTTCTTATTTAAACAATATTTTCAGCAATAAGTTCAGAAGTAGATATATAAAAAGGCTTATCAGTTCTAATTGAAATACTATCATATATAACACACACAAAGACACTTGGCAAGCTTTTATCTTAAAAACTGTATTTACATATCAATGATGTTTGTAGACTCTAAATTAAAATAAGATTTTTTGGGGGTTGGTTTTTCATCAACCCTGTTTGTCAAGCAGGCCACACTCCTATAGGACATTGTGTTCTGGAGCTAACCTGCATTGCTTTCAAACTATTTAATCGCGCACAGCTGACCAACATTCCTGTCTAAAACCATCTAATCAAACGCATTACAAATACTCTAAATGGTTACTTAATCTCCGTATATGTAAAGTGTGAAACATGTGGTGTCTAAATATGTCCTTTCAAAAAAGTGAACTACATAAAAGTTGAAGACCTGTCCAAAGTATATCTTCCCCTCCTCCTCCGTATACACAGACATTTTTAAGGTGGTGTAGTAGTTTTAGCTGGGCCTCAGATTAGCAGGCTCAGAGAATCTATGTGGATTGGTAAAGACAGCTATCACCTGACGGGGTAACCAAAGAAGTATTTCATACCAGATGACGCAAACTTAAGATATGGGGCAGCAGTGGGAGGTGTTAGTTCAGTTCCATCATGGCTGAGGTACAGAGAAGATGTGCTGCCTTTATTCTGTCCTGTTAGGCCTTGCTCCTGCTGTTGCTGCTCCTTGCCTTTTGTTTGAGTGCAGGAAGGTAGAAATATTTTGTTGTTACTCTTTCTGTTTCTTGCTGGGTGTCTTTTAGAGTGCTTATGAATTTAGACTAATACACTTTGTATTAATTGGGGAGTGGGAAGTTATTTCTTGTTATATATAACTTGTGTGTGTGTTATATTGTAGTTTTCTCTTAATTTTCTCTATTCTGTATAAATACATGTAGTTAGTTTCAGCATAAACCTAGTTTAGAGATTTTTTCCCCTCTCCCTCTTCTTCCCTTTTCACTCTGTCTAGGACAGTTGGCATTTTGCCAGCTCAACCCAAGACAGGTGGTTATGATAGTATTGCTTCACATAGTGTTGCACATAAACATTAGAATCCATCACTGTAATTCATATTCACACTTGTTTTGTACACATATTAAAAATGTAATTTAGGAGAAAGAAACATAACAGCTTTCCACTTCTGGGCAAGTGTGTTACATAAGCTGCAAATTATTTGAAAATGCATGGTGCTGAAGAACCCAGACAACTCAAGTAACATATCATAGGGGAATGTATTTCCTTTCATCTCCAAGTTCCTAGATTCAGATGACAAGCTTCTCAACATTGTTACAGTCTGATGACTGTGTATGAGAATTAAGCAAAATAAGCTGTTGTTTTGTTTTGTGTTAAGGCCATTAGCCACATTTTGAATAGCAATTTCACTAGAAATCTCTGGGAAAAACAGAGACCCACTGAGCTGGAGACTAAACTGTCTTCCCCATTTCCAGAGATACTCGTCCAGAGCAGTGCTACATGCTGTGTGATGTGGTACTTGTGGTACTGCTGAGTATGCTCTATGTGTTCTGCGGGCAGTAGTTTTCCAAAATGCCAAACTCGCAAAAATTCACTTAAATTTCCTGTATGCATCTCCCGGGCTTTTTTTCAGTCTCACTCATCAGAGAAAATGAAATCTAAGATGTACCTTATTTGAAAGGAAACCCAGCAAAAGAGGTTAAATCAGAAAGAGGAATACCAGCCAAAAGTTCGCTTTTCTGCTCTTCTCCTGCTGCCATCAATGCCCTTGTAACACGATGTTACTCGGGCTAACCTGTTTGCGGGACTCCTTTCTTCGTGCAGCCCTTGCACCGCCGGAGGGACAGCGGGCGGGTTTCCGCCCGGCTCCCCGAACACCTGCAACGCGGGGTGCGGGAGCACCCCTGGCAGCTCCGCGGGCTGTGGGAGGAAAGGCAGGTTTCTCGCCAAGGAAGGTGGGACCAGCTCTATGGGAAGGTGTTGGTGCGCGCCACCGCCTCCATCCTCACGAGCCAGAGGGAAGCAGCGAGGCTTTCCAGGTTTTATAGCAGACCAAAATAAAATAAATAAAATAAAGCAAGCTGCCCCCAAACCCACCGACTTTTATTTTAAACAGATGTGAGCGGACTGAACTCGGCATTTTCAGGTTCGAGCTCGGCATTCTCGCATTTGTATCGCAGCACGGTGCCACGCGCCCGGCTTTTCCCAGGACGGCCGCGGGCATCGCTCCAATGCGCGTGGGGCGCTCGCCTGGGGCTCCTGGCGGGACAGGAGCGCTGCTCCCGCTTTCCGGCGCCTCCGCCGAGGCCGCCCCGGGAGCGTGGGGGTCCCGCAGCCCCCGCCCCCAGTCACGTGGCAGC
>VWZD01003251.1:119431-129529 GCA_013396695.1 Sakesphorus luctuosus
GTTGCTGGAGATGCTTCGCCCGCCGGGGGGCGCGGGAGCGGCGCTGCTGGGGCGGCGGGAGCGGCGGTGGCGAGGCGAGCCCCGGCCCCGACCAGCCCGCCCCGGGGAAGTGCTTTCCGCATGAAATCAGGGCTGAACGCTGGGGGTTTTGCCGGGGCTGAGCACATACGTGATGGCAGCCCAGTGAAGAGTGGCCGCGAAGCCCTCATAGCGCAGTGTAAGCCGCTGACACTCGGACCCGACGCAGATCTGCTGCTGCTGTGCCCGAAGCCGGGCGCTCGGGCGGTGACCCAGCCGTCAGCACGCTCCTGTACCTCCGGGCAAGCCGAAATCTGGAAGAAAATCAGTTAGAAGCTGCATGCTTGTAACTAGGGGGAAACAAATGCCAAGTTCTCTGGCAGAAAAGCTATGCCAAGGCTTATACTAGGGTGAGCCCAAGATCATGTTTTTGCACCACAGAGATCAAACCTTTTTTCATGCTCTTATCAGTGAGAGGTTTTGTGTGAGCAAATGCCATTTGTAAGAACAAGAGCTCGAGGATCAGGTCCTGCTGGTACTGGATATATACCAGCTTCTAAACAGTCTCAGTCTTCATTGTCAGTGTTATCACCTGATCATACTTTCAATGGTTGGCTTAAAGCCACATCTCTGACAGAGTTACTAATCAGTCACAGCTACTTTTCTGAAAGTACCACCACCCGAAAACCCACCAAAAATCAGCTAGTTTCTGCACTTCCATGGAAAATCTTGGAAGCATAGCCTCATTTTACACCTCAGCAATCCAACAGCAAACTAAAAAAAAGTTTTTCAAAAATCATTCTGAAGCAGATCACCTGACTGTTGAACCCTTTTGTGTTATTTAAATGGCTGAAGAAAGGTATACAATCATAGCATTGGAAAATCAAAGTCACTTTATGTCTTGTGGCACTGATCCTGCAGTAAGGGTTTATGTTGAATAATGTGCATGTATTTAAGCCTTGTGCAGTGTGCTGTAGCAGACTTCCATAGTATCCTGCCCTTACTGAATGTAGGAGTTATATGTACTGCATGTACTTGCAATCAGCCATAAAAAGCAGGACTTATTGCCTTACTACCATCCATAAACATGAACTACTTCAGCCTAAAATCCTCTGCAACTGCTTCATGGGTGAGCTCATGCCTAGTGGACTTGGTCTCTTTGTGCTGCCAAGCCTGCAAGTATGCCTGGTTCTATACTGGAGTCATATTTTGAAGATTTTGCTGAAAACCTGGTTCTGAGAGCAGTTTTTTGAGAGTTAATCAAGATACAGTGAGAAGGTCAAACACAGTGAGAAGCACTGTTCATGTGAACAGAACAGTTAGAATTTGACCTGTACACTTCTCAGGAAGACATGTGCCTCATCATTATAGTAATTATGGAAAATAGTAACTTTTCTGGTGTTGGGCCCATGTGTGGTGTGAAAAGGCTTCCTTTGTAAGGTGTTGTGTGCCTAGTTTCTGCATGTTTTCAGATGTCACTTATGAGAGCCATTTATGCAAATTGGCTGTTCCACTCAACTCGATCACTGACACTACCCTAAACCTGTGATTTTTCAAGTCAAGTGTGATTTTTGGTCTGTCATTGATTCAACATGCGGCAGAAAGCATATGTGGCTTGTAGCTCCTTGAAGAAATGGGTAAAATAGGATTACATCAGAATTACATCAGAGGACTGGCCCAGTGACTCCAAATCTGGAGAGCCTGTTAAAAAAACTCCTTTTTCTGGAGTGAGCAGTCCAGTGTGGGCTACTCAAAATTCTTTTAAGTGTATTTTGGGATAAGGACATGGACAGTGTTTTAGGCTCTATAGAAGTTGTATAGTAAAAGTTCTATAGAAGATAGTAAATTATATTAGATAGAAGCTGCTCCTCTTCATATTTTTTTCTCTAATGACAGCAACATGGCAAGTAAATATGTCATGAGTTCTTTGGTGCCAGCTTCTGAGTTTACGAAGAGCTGCATGTGAAAAGAGGTAGACTTCTTGGGCAAGGTGACTGTGATACCTTTGGAGATTCTGTCCCTTCATGGAGTACTGTGAATAAGTGATAGAACTTTTTGTATTTCATGAATGTGAAACTGTGATCCCAGATATTATGTATTTTGTAACCGTTTTTTGTTCAGACATCAATAAAGCTTGAAAAACTAGTAAGTGCCTGTATCTACACCCAGAGCAGCTTTGTCCTACTTGGACAGTTGTCTGATTACAACCAGGAAGGGGAAAGCGTTACAGCCCTGCTGGGGCCACTGTAGTTTCTGTGCTCTGAAATGAAGATATGTATATAGTGCTGCCTCCATCTGTGACAAGATGCCAACAAGAAAGGAGGAGCACAGCCAGAGGCAGCCTGGTGAGGGTTAGTCAGCTGTCACGGACAGCAACACAAAAGCTGGTTCATAATTGTGCAGGGGTGTTGGTACTTCTGACATTGTTTGGTGTCATGTGTGCATGGAACTGTGATGCTGCGCCTCGCAAGCACAAAGGCCAAAATTTCCAGCAGCCTTTGTGGGATGCAGCAAGTTACTTCCCTCATCTGGCCCTTAAATGTTTCAGCTGACTAGACGAGGTGTGCAGCACAGCTTTTTATCCACCCTTGTCTGTCTGGATTACCTACATGAAGCTCCAGAAGCAACCCATGAATCATAAGCAAGAAGGCGAGAAGAAGGAAATGATTACCGTTTTTATGTCAGTTTTACTAGGATAAACCTAGATGTCTCTCAGGTTACAGTTAAAGGTAAAATGTCAGGAGAGAGTATTCTCAGTTTTCTTATGCAGCCATGACAATTAATGCCAAGTAAAATGAAAGTTTGTGTTTTTCAGGTGAAAATCCTTGTAAGTAATCCAGTTGCCAATGCTTTACTGTGTGTTGCTTAGAAAATACAGGAGCTTTGTACAGTGGAAGTGTATATGTTCATTGTCAAGATTAAAAATATGTTAGAAAAAGTTGAAAAGTATAGGATTTTGGAAGGGTAAATAGTAGTTTCTCTCAACTGTTGTCAGGATAGGGCCAAAACTAAACTAAACTAAAGGAAATAGTGCTTAGATAATTGGCAAGGGGACTTGGAGTAGCGTTGTGTTTGGCAGATCTGTCCATTTCTGAAAGGAGATAGAGAAGACAGGCTTACATGGAGCAGGTGCATAGTAAACACAAGGGAATTTCTCTTTAAATGCTAATGTGCCTCTACAATAGATTTATATGCACAGTGGAACCATTGGAAACAAGAAAATAGAACATATGCATTAGATACTTCATTGATTTAAGAACCTAAGAGAGTTTTAAACTGCGGGGGCATTAATTAATTAATTAATTAATGTGGTTGAAGTATCATCTTCCACTTATCTCTCTAATATGGAACTGTGATTTCATCTTCTAAGATAAAGCTCCAAGTGATTCAGAGGTCTGAAGATCCTCATTATCAAAGGGAAGTACAATTCAACCACCATAGTTCGGCAGGCAGGGCAATCCTCCATCACATATATTTTCTTGTATATTAAGGAGTGTTTGCAAAAGCTTGTTTTGAATATGAATGTGGCTGATTTGCACTTTATAAAGAATTATTGAGCGATACTTGAAAATGTGTTTTTCCTTGTTAAAATACAGCATTAGGTTTGTAAGGTTTGCAGTGAGCATTTCCTTTTCAGTTCCATTTCCTCCTCAGTTCTTGTTTGGAGTCAAACTGCAGGCATTATTTTTGTTTATACCAGAGAAAAAAGCATTGTCTTACTTATCTTTGAAACTCAATACAGTGTATTACATGACCTCTCCTTATACATAAATCATGTCCCCCTTCCCTCTTCTGCTTTATTGTTACTGTACCAGTCTGGAACTTTCCATTTAAACTGAAATTCTAATCAGGAACTTAGCACTTCCCTTCAACCCCCCTATTTTAGCCAACTTGTTTACATCTTTTGAGTAAAAATCAGGCTGTGCTACATAACCTTCTCGGAACAGGCTGCCCGGAGAGGTTGTGAAGTCTCCTTCTGGGATTCAAAACTAGCCTGGACATCATCCTGTGCAATCTGCTCTATGTGAACCTGCTTTATCGAGGGGATTTGATTTGATGATCTCCAAATGTCCCTTCCAACTCCAGCTATTCTGTGATTCTGCGATGTGCGTGACAGAGGCGTGCACGCGAATGTGATCTGAAGCTATACTGTTCTGCTGGTTACCCATCCATTTAGTTCTTGTGCAGAATCTGCCCATACTGATGGGCCTTTAACTGTCCAGACTAACAATATATAACTGCTACCATGCTTATATGGGCATGTATGTACTTTGTGTTCTCTTTTACTGGAATACAGCTGTAAATATTCTGCCTTTTATATGTTACACTGTTGGTTCCAGTTGAGTCATAGTAGTAAATTTATGAAGAGCCCAGGAGTTGCTTTTGAATTGGCTCAAGATTTTAAATATTGACAATACCCATTGAATATTTCTAAAAGCTGTCTCCAAGATGGTTTTAAATGCAAACAAAATACACCAAACAAAATGAAGCAAAATATGTCTGGAAAATACAGTGCACAGAGAAGCAGAAGAGTGCTAGTAAGGTAAATAAGCCGTGTCATATTCCCTGATCCACACTTTTACTGTGCTAAGTCTAAGTGTATTCATTTCTCCTCTTTTTGCGTGCAGAGATCTCAAGGTATGTGTCCAAATTATGTTAATTTCTGAGATATTGTCATTTTGCAAACTCATATGCTGAACACTCAATAAAGCACAGTATTTGTGCTTGTTGCTAGGACATGGCAAAAACTTACCTTGAGTTACAGACTCGAATCACCAGGAAATTGAGTTATACTTACATCATTAATTACTTGCTTTCATTAACATTGAAACTCTGACAGGCTTGGTGCTGTGACCACTTCCCTGGGTGAAGAATCTTTTTATAATATCCAACCTAAACCTTCCTAGACACAGCTTTATGCAGTTCCCTTTCATCCTGTCACTGGTCACCACAGAGAAAAGATCAGTGCCTGCCCCTCTTCTTCCCTTCGCAAGGAAGTTGTAGACTACAGTGAAGTCTCCCCTCAGTCTTCTTTTCTCCAGGCTGAGCAGACCAAATGACCTAGTCACTCCTCATATGGCTTCACTTCTGTGCCCTTCACTAGCTCCCTAACCCTCTATTGTACACCCTTTAATAACTTTAGATCCTTCTTATATTGCAAATTCATGTGCCCAAAATGGCACACAGGACTTGAGGTGAGGCTGCACCAGTGCAGAGCAGACTGGCTGGCAATGCTATGCCTGATGCACCTCAGGACATGGGGTGTTCTTTCATTGTGAAGAACTGAGAGTAATGCTCATGTAGGTATCAAACTGAGACTTTTAAGATAGAGGAAGTCTTCCTTGTGCTTGCTGCACCCCAGGAAAGAGTTGATCCTTTTGACTGCCAGGGCACACTGCTGACTCATAATCAACTTGCCATCAACTAGAACCCTCAGGTCCTGTTCCACAGGGCCTCTCGTTCCTTCTCCAACCTCTTGTTCCCGGCATTAGGGGTTGCCCTGTCCCAGGTGCAGAATCCAACTCTTGCCCTTGCTAAACTTTATCTGGCTGGTGATTGCCCAGCCCTCTAATTTGTCAAAGTGTCTCTACAGGGTGTCTCTTCAAAGGGGTCAGCAGCTCCTCTCAGTTTAGTGGAAATTGCCAGGACAGCACTGCCTGGTGACTGGAGGTTTTGCAGTGATTGAGTGCTGAGGTCCAGACAGCTAACTGCAGCACAGCTCTGCATGTGCTTAGGGTTTCCACAGAGAGACAGGCAACAGCACAGGATTTTTGTGCCTGCACACAGAACTCTCTGTATTTCACTAGCTTGCTTCTTCCCGTGGTAAATTACCCCATGTGTAATCCATGCTGCTGTAATCTGATTCCTACCAGAGCTTTAATTGTCTGAGTCAACACTATCTTGTGTGTCTTTATACTCTCCTGGTAAGGCAGCTAAGCATGCTGAATAACTGCATTCCTTTTTAACTTGTCTTCTGGTTGTGATTTAGCAAAGTGCACCCACAAAATCTCCCCAGAGTGAATCATTCATGATGCAGTTAGTTTTAAAACCTACATAGATCCCTTTGGTCACTTACTGGACAAATAGTAGTAAGCTGTCCTTGAGAGGATGTAGAGTCTGTAGTAGTCTGTAGCTAGTAGAGATGTAGTGTTGCAGCTGTGCAGCAAACCACTGTTTGAGGAGATGGGGTCCTGGATTCAAAGGACTTTATCAACTCCTGTGTTCTGCCCCTGGTAGTAGCAGTAATGGATAAAGGAATTGTTGGTATCTTATGTTCTTCTGAAATGACTGTCCTTGAACCAATAGGACTGAGGGGACACCTCATCTCAGTCTAGGGCATCCTTGTGAGAGAAGAGGAGGGGCAGGCACTGATCTTTTCTCTGTAGTGACCAGTGACAGGACCCAAGGGAATGGCCTGAAGTTGTGTTAGAAGATGTTTAGATTGGATGTTAGAAAGATTCTTTACCTAGAGGATGGCTGGGTGCTGAACAGGCTCCCCAGAGCAGCGGTCACAGCACCAAGCCTGACTGAATTCAAGTGTATGGACAGTGCTCTCAGTCACATGGTGTGACTCTAGTGGATGGTGCAGGGCCAGGACTTGGACTTGATGAACTTTGTGGGTCCCTTCCAACTCGACTATTCCGTGATTCTATAACTAATATGGTTGCTTCAGTTGGAGCTTCAAAGTCTGGCATTAATCCTGTATGAAGAGGAGTACGTGCTGTTCAGAGGTAACACAGTAGCCTCCAGTTGCCTGTAGAGTGTAACAGTGTCTCTTCCTCAGACAGTGAAGTTGGATGAGTTGATGCACTGGAAGATTCAGGTTAGCGTGACCTGACTCTGCAAATCCCCACAGGAAAGGCCAACCAAGATGTGTTACAGTGTCCTCCAGGAGTACAAGGGAAGCAGGTTGTGTAGAGGACAAAATTAGAACAGCTAATAGAATTTAGCAAAATGGACACTCTGCAGCATGTGTTCCTCGTCAGGTCCCATATGCTTTGCAGTATACTTCCAGGCTTTAGTATTTGCAAATGCAGTTTTTACATGAACATATCTACAGTAGCTCTATTTCTGGATGTGTCTACACTGCAGTGGAGTAGTGTGATTGCAGGACATGCAGACTGCTCTGTAATAGCTTTGATCTATATGTGATATGAAGACATGCCAACCTAGACTTAAGAGCCTTCTGGACAAATGGTTAAACCATACTGAAGTCTACTTTCATCTGTCTACACTGCTATTTTTAACTGTGCTCTCTAGATTTGCACTATCACAGATACTCCTACACATGCTGACATAAATTTACACCTGCTTGTCCACTGCTTCTCCACAATGCTTTTGGTGGATGCTCTGCATCTGGGCTCATGTCCCTTATTCTTTGTACTGAGACAGTCTACTTTTATTTGCCACTGAGTTTAATTGGCTGCTTCACTATTTAATTCCCCTCAGTAAGGAATTATAGAAAGGGCCATGGAGTGTAGGAGAGAATTCTGACAATTTTCCACTCCAAAAATTAACTTTAGAGTCCTTATCCCAAATTTGATTGTTAAGCTCAACCTTAAAGACCCTTCAGACCCAGGCCACACATTTTTGCAAGAGTTAAAATCCAAACGAGAGACCAGGCTTAAGAAGCAGTGTTATAAAGTGAACATTTTTAAAAGTTCTTAATCAAAGCATCAAATGTAGAGCACAGTTGTGGGGGGAGGGGGGGAGGGAGTGAAATTACATGACAAATATCAGCAACAATAGTAAGGTCACTATAATGTAGAAAACACAGTCCAACTCTGCTAAAAAGGACTCAAAAGTACTTTTAATACAAGCAACATGTATGGGTTTTGAACATTTCAGAGAAGATTCCTGCACTGCTGAGGATTTCTCATTGGTTTGGGTTGTGGGGTTTTTTTATTGGTTTGTTTGTTTCATTGGTTGTTTGTCGGTTTTTTTTTTTCCTTTTTTTTTTTTTAAATTTGTATAATAAGAGTTACTTTTGGCTTGTCAGTCAGATTAATCATTAAGTTACTCCACATGCTTGTCAATGAAGTGTGCTTGTAATTAAGGTACCATATTGTATGAGTAAACTTTGACAAGTATACTTGCACATCAGATCTTAGTATTTTTTTTTATTCAGAAATAGACTTTGCTTTCCTCATTAAAAACCAACCAAACAACCAACAATAAACCATGCAGAAAACTGCAAAATGGATCTGTATCTAAGGATATATTCTGAAAATATCTATTGAGTATCCAATTCTCTTACTATTCAATTTTCCTGCTATTTAACAAAGACAAGGGCAAAAACATGGTTTGAAAATTGAAGTTAGGATGTAAAAGGATTCATTCATGCAATTTTTTTCATTGCACAAAAATATTTCACATGTGAGCAAATACTGTCAAAGGGGAATACAAAGTAGACTCTAACAAAGCGTCTAATACTGTGCCATGAGACATGCTGTAGAGGATTAAGGTGAAGCTGAGCTCTTTAGCCTGGTGGAATGCTGCAACTTACTTGTCTGCCAAGAAAACACTTTGTTTCTAGATAAATGCTTAAACTGAAATAAGTAAAATATTCTCTTATCTTTTTGTAAACAGTTCTTTAAAAGAAGTACTTCTTATGCCTGTCCTTGACACCTTTCTGAGGCAAAAACCAGTCTTGGGTCACTGGTTGTTGTACAAGAATGCAATCTAAGCCTGGTTCTGGCATCACATGGTCTTGAATAAATGAATCAACTCTTTTAACCTGTAACATGAAAGGAAAATATAATAGAGAACCACAAATTGTCAATAGGAACATCATTTTGCAATGTGGAGATGTAACAGTGCCTAATATTTTTGTTGTGAAAAAGATTCATCCTTTCTATTGAACACCTTTCAAGTATGAGGCTCAGTGTATCTCCTGTGATGTACTTAGTCCTCCTCAGACCCCTCCGTAATCCTTCACAATGCTGGGGATCATTATGTGGTCCCACAGGACTGTTCTCTACACAGATAATTCATTGTGTGCTGGTGGCAGAGAATGCTTTGTCTTCTGGTTGAAGCTTCTTGGAAAGACAAAACCAAAACCAAACTGTAATTGGAAATTACATGAATAGTATGAGTAGCTAACAGATTTGTGATGGCTACAAATTCAGGTGTTTACACATTAAAACCTGTGAGAACCACTTCATGATGTTCTTGCTCATCTCCTTTTTGGCAGGTTGCATGCCAGTCAAGGATGTTAAATAGATATTCTTGGCTCATTTGCTATTGGAGCTGGAAGAGACAGAGAAAACGGGGTGAAGAAACAACCAACACAGAATTGTGTGAGTTTAAAGGAACCTTAAATATCATCTAGTTCCAGCTCCCCTGCCATGGATAGGGAGACCTTCTACTAGAACAGGTTGCTCATATCCCCATCCAGCCTGACCTTGAACACTTCCAGGGATGGGACATCCACCAGTTCTCTGGACATCCTGTTCCAGTGCCTCACCATGCTCACAGTAAAGAACTTCCTAATATTCAATCAAAACCTGCTGTCTTTCAGTTTTAAACCATTTCCCCTTGCTTTATCTCTGTAAGCCTTTATTTAAGCTCCCTCTCCAGCTTTCTTTCAGGCCTTCGTCAGGTACTGGAAGGCCACAATGAGGTCTCCCTAGAGCCTTATCTTCTCCAAGCTGAACAATCCCAATTCTCTTATGAGACATGCTCCATTTCTCTAGTCATCTTTGTGGTCCTCTTCTGGACTCAATCTGACAGGTCAATGTCTTTCTATAATGACCCCAGAGCTGGATGCAGCACTCCAGATGAGTTCTCACCAGAGCAGGTTAGAGGGGCAGAATCACGTCCCTTGATCTGTTGCCCATGCTGCTTTTAATGTGGCACAGGATACAACTGGCTTTGGGAGCTCGGAGCACACACTGCAGGGTCATGTCCAGTCTCGTCCACCAGCAATCCCAAGTCCTTCTTAATGGGGCTGCTCTCAATTAATTTGTCCCTCAACCTGTATTGATACCAGGGTTTGTCCCATCTCAGATGCAGCATCTTGCACTTGGTCTTGTTGAACCTCATAAGGTTCCCATGGACCCACTTCTTGAGCTTGTCCAG
>VWZD01003251.1:139915-161633 GCA_013396695.1 Sakesphorus luctuosus
TTGCTCAGACTTTAAGACGAATCTAGCCAATTGGTGTTTCTGCTTACTTGTCCGTTGTGGACTACTACATACTGGCTTGTGATGCTAAGATGCTGTCTGCCAAATGTTCTCAGTTTTGGTTGTTTTGTGGGTTTTTTTTGCCCTCAATAAGTAGATCTATTCCCAGTTTCTAATTTTATACTTTTACACCTTTTTAGAACTAGGAGTAGAAATGTTGGTTGGTATAATTTTTAGTAAAAAAAAAGGGATTGTGGTCCTACATTTGGTCATACATTCTTTAAAATCCCGATCAAGGCATTGTACTAAATGCATCAGCTGTTCCTGGTGAGCCCAAGAGTCATCACCAGAGAAGAGTTTGAGTGGAGTTCAGACTATCTCAACGGAGGTGGAGTTAGAGGATCTGGAATTGAAGATGATAGTTCAGTGATGAGAGCTCAGTTCTTCTCTTTATATGATAAGCAGCTCAGGCATACAGTTTATGTGTCTTGAAGTACAGTCCTTTTCAGTGGCCATCTTAAACTACATGGTTGTATCATGTGAAGGCTGGTGTCCAGAAATCAGAACTGGATATTAGCTAATAGTTACCAGAGATTGGAGTAATCTGTTTTTGGCATGCTTTTCTTGTTGCTGCAAACAGAAAAGTAGTTGATGTGGAGCAAAAATGAGGCTACCACAGAGTAAAAGGCTTAATTTCAAATTAGTCAATAAGTAAGTATATCTCTGTTGTTCCCTACTGGTTTATCAGCAGGGTTGTCTCTGTCTAGCTAACTACATGGTTTGGTAGCTTTATGAATGACTACATGTTTAGTGAAGTTTGAGTAAAATATATAAAAAGAAATAGGATGTGTTTTAAGAGTGGTAGGCTCATCCTTGTTATAATTTCTGTGGGTTTTTTCAGTTATATTTGAAATTTTGATGTCATTGTCCCAGTTTATAATTGATTTGAGGCTGATTTATTGTTCGTTCAGCTTCCTCACATGCTTCAAAAAGAGGCACTAACTAAAGTGTTTCTGTCAGCTGCAAACATTTCCTGTTACCCAGCTCTGATTTTTCCTACTGTTGTCACCCGTGTCCATGTATTCTGGTGTTTTTCCAGACAACAAGGCTGCTTTTTGGCTCCTTCATTTCCTTTCCATGTGTCCTTAATTAACAGTGACACCCACAGAAGTTGCTTGAATCCTGTAGGCAGAGCACTGAATATCTGGGGCTTTAAGAGTCACATGTAACAGAGCAGGGGAGTCTGAATAGTTGTCTGGAGAGTAGAGTCCTGGATGGAAAGTTAACAGAAGTGTAAATGAAAAGTTTTTCTATTTGTTTTAGTAATTTATAGCGTGGAGTCAAAACCAAGAGATAGATTTAAACTTTAGTGGTAGAACAGTTGTGGTCTGGTTTCCTACCGTAGTAGCAAGTCATTGTGGCCAACTGGCATTCAAAAAGTTAAAAATAGTACTGCAATGTTTTTGCATGTGGTAAAGGAAGGAACACTTCTTTAAAAATTAATCTTACCATCTGTGATATTTCAACGTGGAGAGCATTGGCTATAAAGTTTTGTATGTTCATTAAAGGTCTGATTTTTTTCTTTTCCTCTCCTACCTTTTGTGCAACTGTTTCTACAAATGCAGTGTAAGTGTGAGCAAAATGCTGGTAAATCAGAATAGAGGAGTTATAAATCCACTTTTTACAAATGTAGTAAATTGCAAGGAGAATAAGTGTTGTCTTTTTTAATCTGTTTTGTCCTTTAAATGCTTAATTTCAAGTTGCACAAATCATAAATGTCCATATTGTTTCAGTGAATAGAAGAGAATGAGACATGGCTGTTCATCTGTCTGGTAAACAATTCTGGAAAAATTAACGGTTGAGAAAGAAGATGATGCATGAGACAACATGCACAGTAGTCCTGGCAGAGTTCTGATTGCTGCAGATTCAGGTTTTGGTAAAAATAGGTAATTATGGTAGGTGATATTGGATGATAGAGCTCTTCAAAAAACTGATTGCTAGGTTTCTAATTTGGACTATCAAAGACCTATATTTAGAATAAAAAGTTAAAGATATTTCTTGCATTTTAATTTGGTTACTTTCACAATATTTCCATGTCTAGTGTGGTCTTGTTTTCTTTAACTGAATTACCTTGTTTGATGCAAGAGGGCAAAAACTCAGTTTAGAAACAGTGAAGAAAACATTACTGAGGAAACCATGCTGTCCATTTTAGATTGTAAAGAGTGATCTACATTTTTCAAGTGGTGAATTTTTTTAAATTTTCATTTATATTAGTGTTCCTCATCCAGAAATTTGTGACTTTTATATGTTCCTAATGGCTTATAGATATTTAGTTGAATGACAATTAGTAACGAAACTGTGTTGATCTGTTTGTGTTCTTTTTGACATACCAGTCAATAGTAATTAAAAAAAAAAGAAACACCCCCCCCCCAAAAAAAAAAAACAACCAAAAAAAAAAACCCAACCAGAAAAGGTGACATCAATTTCAAACCTCTTAGCAACCACATAGAAAAATAACAACTGTATTGATTTCTCTGATAATTGCCCTGGAAGAATGGCAGTAGCCTAGTGGTACAAACATAATGAAATGCATTTATCAATAGACAGTGTGTTGGGTGTACTTCTTTAGAAGCCTGCAGTAAGATGCTGTCAGTAGGGGATCTACATGTAAACTTTCATAGCCTCTTTTACAGATTCATGAAACTGCAGAAATCATGAAAATAGGAGAGAAAGCAAATACTGCAGAACACCTTTAGCAAAAGGTAGACATTTGAAAGAAAAAGCAAGAGTAATGTTCTCTTCATCACTCCAGTAAGTTTCTTAAAAGGATCTGAATCATGATCTGCCATACATATGTTCTAGATTTTGTATGAAAGACTTTGTGAGAAATATTTTCAGAGCCTGCTGGGGTATAGTCAGGATTATGGCAATTTCCCATAAGAACATGTGTTTACCAGCTCCAACTTCCTTTTGAAACACTGTTAAAGAATTGCTTTCATGAAGAGGGTTGGGGTTTTTTTTGTTTGAACAGGCAGAACAAACAGGATATCTTGGTCATAATGAGCAGCATAATGAAACGATAAGTATAGACTAATTGCAGCTTGTTTATGTCATGATTATGTAAACAATTATTTTGATAGGTATTTCTGTTTCTACATATCCTAAAAAGCCTTTAAACAGCACTTTCTCTTTTTTGTTCTTATCTCTGTTAAATACTTCAATATATAAAAAGGACACTAAAATGAAAAAGCATTGAAACCATGCCAGCTTGGAAAAATGAATATAAAATGCAAAATTAGTCTTCATCCCTGCCTTGGCTTTAGTTTTCAGTGTTGGTTATCTTACATTATTAGGAATGTGATATTCTGTGTTTGAAATGTAAATTTTCTGTTATTAAGTTTCACATACATTTACAATCTAGAAAAATAATAGGTAATAAATGCTTAGAGAAGGAAGTCATGGTTAATATGATAGGCACCAATACAAATCCCATGAGTTACAGCCCTGGAAAGAAGAGTCTGCAAGGACTTGTTGGTCATAGGATCATAGAATAGCTTGGGTTGGACAGGACCTTAAAGGTCATGGATCCTGATGGAATCCACCCCAGAATAATGAGGGAAGGAGGAAAAGAGCTTGCCATAACATTTTAAATCATCTATCAGCAGTCCTGGTTTACTGGAGAAGTTCCAGCTGACTTGAAATTAGTAAATTTAATGCTCATTTGCAAGAAGGGTCAGAAGGATGATCTGGGGAACTACAGGCCTGCCAGCCTTACCTAGGTTCCAGGCAAGGTTATGGAAGAGTGCCATTATACAGCACATGCAGGACAACTGGGAGATCAAGCCCAGCCAAAATGGATTTACAAAAGGAAGGTCCTGCTTGACCTGTCTGATCTCCGTCTATGACAAAGTAACACACTTAGTAGGTGAGGGAAAGGCAGTAGTTGTGGTCTGTATATAACTGACTGTATGGCTGGGCACAGAGAGTTGTGGGGAATGGAGCTAAGTGCAGTTGGTGACTGGTCACTAGTGGTGTTCCCCAGCGTTCATCAGAAAGAGACCCCCCAGCCAGTTTGGGGTGCTAGTTGACAGCTGGTGGGAATATCAGCCAGCAGTGTGCTCAGGTGGCCAAGAAGGCGAATGGCATTCTGGCCTGTATCAGGAATAATGTGGCCAGCAGGACTAGGGAAGTGATCATCCCCCTCTACTCAGCACTGGCGAGGCCACACCTCGAGTATTGTGTCCAGTTCTGGGCCCCTCACTTTGAAAGGACATTGAGGAGATGGAACATGTCCAGCAAAGGGCAACAAGGTTCAGGAGAGGTCTAGAAAGCACGTTTTATGAGGAGCAGCTTAGGGAGCTGGATTTGTTTAGCCTAGAAAAGAGGAGGCTCCGGGGAGACCTCATTGCTCTTTACAATGACCTGAAAGGAGGTTGTAGCAGAGTGGGGGCTGGTCTCTCCATCATAGACAGCCACTGGTTTGATGAAGCAGGACTCACTCTTGGTGAAGCTGTGTTGGCTGTCCGGAATCACCTCCCTGTCCTCCATGTGCCGTAGCAGAGCTTCTAGGATGATTTGTTCAATGATCCATAGGTGAGGCTGACACATCAGTAGTTCCCAGTCTTCTGTTTGCCCTTTTTAAAGGTGGGTACAATGTTTCCCTTTTTCCAATCACCTGGGACTTCACCTGACTGCCATGACTTTTCAAATAATATGGAGAGTAGCTACTACATCAGCAAATTCTCTCAGGAGTCTGGGGTGCATCTCATCAGGTCCCATAGACTTATGTACATTCAGATTCCTCAGGTGGTCATGAACCTGATGTTTACTTCAAATGGGAAGTACTTTGTTCCCCCAGTCCCCACCTTCCTGTCCATCTACTCAAGAGGTGCGGGAAGAGCAGTTGCCAGTGAGGCAAAAATGTTGCTGAGTCCCTCAGCCTTCTCCTGTTACTAGTTGGCCAGCATTATTTGTCCAAGGGGGTGCACCTTTGACCTTCCTTTTCTGGTTAATATACTTGTAGAAGCCCTTCCTCCAAGCTCAAGAAAAGCCTATCCCAATAAGCAGAAGTCAAGAAGACGTGGCAGGAGTTAGTCCTGCTTGGTGCATGGATGAGCCAGCAGATCTCAGTGAACTCAGTCATGACAGGGACAAGAGGTGGAAATGCAGGCCGGTGACTCAGGACCAGCTTAGTGTCGTTGTCTGATCTTCCATGGATAGGGCTAGCAAAGCCCAGGCTGATCTGCAGTTGAATTTGGCTTTTAGTTTTCTGAAAATTGTTTTTTGTTGATGGAAAATAAATTTTTTTTAATTCAGTCTCTGCTATTAAAATTTCTGCTGTTTACCTCCAGTGTCCCCTTTGAATGATTGGAACATTTAAGTTGAGAAACTCAATTATATTTCCTGGGGATGATGCCGATGTTTTTTGTGAGAAGTGATCATTTCATAGATGAATCATAAGAACTTCACAGTGTAAGTAGCATGTGTTGGTTTTTAATTGTTTCTTATTCCTCTAGGTGACTGGTTTTAAAATTCACAAGTAGGTAATTTCAAATGGGCATTAGTATTGCTTTTCTAACAGGGAATTGAGAACTATTATTCTCTACATTTAGCAGGAGCACTTTGTTATTTTAAAGTCATACTGTAACAAAAAATGTTTAGTAGGAAGACTGAAAAAATTTATTTTGAGGACAAGTGGTAACCAAGGATAACCCTGATATTAAAACATATTCATGAACAGTTTAAAGCAAGAAGCAGAAGTCCATTACCATTTAAAGACCCTTTTTAAACAAGTGAAGGGAGCAGCCCTCATACCCACATAGAGTCAGTGGCTGGCAGGGTGTAGTACTCCATAGTTTAGGTAAGTGGCATGAAAGCAGCAGAGGAAATCAGTAGAACTACAGAATATTTTCCATGCTTGATTAGTTTAATGACCTTTAACAAAAAATGGCTAGGTAGGCGTTGTTTCATTTAATCTCTTCTCACAGGTAGAATCTCTTATTTTTATATGGAATATTGTTAAATAAAGAATGAACTTATAGACATTAATGGTTAAAGTAACTCTGTGGTCCCTGTATGCAAATGCAACAGCATGTCACAGTGAAGAGGAAAAGATGCTGCTGCACTGCACTCAGTAGGATCTGTACCTCTGTGCATGGTGCCTTGGTTAAGGCACTGCTTTTCTTGCGTTACAGTTGTTGTGAGCTGACAACTGGGTAAGTGGCAAAGCCAGACAAGATTAAACTTTTCATACAAAAGCTCAGATGTTAGAAGTTGAAGTAAATGCCACCACCTGCTTTTCTTAGAGCTTATCTGCGGATCGCATCTGAGGCAGCAGCTGTAATGTTACACTCCAGATGCGAACCAAGTGTCTCATACAGCTACAGTCCTCTGTTGACTATAGGTCACCACAGCATTACAGAAATAAATTATGATAATGGAGCAGTGTGTATTCTTGGTCTGTGTTCTCGTGAGGTTTCTGCCCAGTTTTCCCCTTCTTTTATACATAAATGTGCTTACGTAATTTACAAAAGGGGGTTGTTTGATCCGGTTTTGATCTGCATGTTGTAGAGACCTAAAGAATATAGAAAGAGTTAGCTGGTATGAAATAACTGGAACAGTTGCCATATAAGCTGGAGTGCAATGAAGTAGGCATATTAATTTTTTCATGACTATGGATATTTCATATTAAAAACAAATAAACTTGTAGTTCAAAGGTAATAAAACCATAGATTAATCAAAACCAATGAAATTTTTTCATCATATCAGTTGATCTCTTATTTGTTTTGATCCTGTATTAAAATTAAGCAGAGAATGCCTCTGCTTTGGTACAGTGCTTGTATCATGTATGCTGTTTCAGTTTTGAAATAACAGCTATTAATTTCCAACTTCAAGGCTAATTCAAACAAACAACTTTATTTTTCTAGGCCTCATTCCAAAATGCCCAGGTGTGTATTTCTGGCTGAATGCTCAGAGTCCAATTTTCTTTATGCTTGAGGGTTGAAGGAAATATAAAGCCAGGGGGTGGAAAGGATGGTTTCATTGTAAGAAATCTGAGGTGATTTGCAGTGAGCAGATGTCTTTCAAGTTGTGTTACAGTAAAAACAACTCCTCAGTTAGTCAGATCACTCTGTAGCCTGATTATTAGTTTCTTTTTAGTTACACTGCTGTGTTCTTTTGGAAATGAAGAAATAGAATCACCCTATTTTAATATTAAATTTAATGGTTATTCATGTGATGACTAAATGGATTAGTATTTAAAAAAGCAAGAAGGAGATGCTTCTAAACTGCCAGATAGACACTCTTTGCCTTAAGGTGGGTAACATCTTAGTCACACAGATATTAATGACAAAGGTTGCTTTTACATTACTGCAGCTCAGATGTCATCCTTAGGGTAACACTTGCAGTAACTTTTGTGGAATATTATTCAGTGTGCTAGAAAAAAACAACCCAACAAACATGAGGAGCTGCATTTTAATAAACATACTTTATCCTCACTCTGTGCATGCTAACATATGTTTTACTTACAGACTATATAGTATTAGTCTTTATAATGGTTAAAAAATACTTGATGGTAAAATGCCTGAAGTTGTGATGAATTTTCAGTTAAATTCATGGAAGCAGAAGATAGAATAGGTGAACCGTATGCTATTACCTATGTCCATATGACTTCTTTGAAATCATAGAATCTTAGAGGGGTTTGGGCTTAAAAGACCATTAAAGGTCAGCTAATCCAGCTCCCCTACAATGAGCAAGGACATCTTCAACCAGATCAGGTTGCTCAGAGTCCCAGCCAACCTGACCTTGCATGTTTACAGGGGTAGGGTACCTACCACCTCTCCATCAACCTGTTCTAGTGTTTCACCACACGCATTGTAAAAAATTTATTCCTTAGTCTAAAACTAATATCTTTATAACTGGTATCGCTTGTTCTATCACTACAGGCTCTACTTAGGAAGTCTGCCACTGTCTTTTAGTAAGCTCCCTCTGAAGTATTGAAAGCTGCATTAAGGTCTCCGTGGACCATTTTCTTCTCCAGTCTGAACTTCCCTGAGTCACTTGTTCCATTCCTCTGGCTATTTTTGTGGCTTTCCTGTGGACCCACTCCAACAGGTCTATGTATTTTCTGTACTGAGGGCCCAGAGCAGGATGCAGCACTCCAGGTGGGGTGTCACCAGAGGAGAGTAGAGAAGAGGAGCAGAATCCTCTCCCTTGACCTGCTGCCCTCATTGCTTTTGATGTAGTCCAGGATATGATTTGCTTTCTGGGCTGTGAGCACACATTGTCTGCACATCTCCCTTAACACTTCATAGGCTTGAATCATAGAATTATAGAATATCCTGAGCTGGAAGGGAAACACAAGAATCATCAAAGTCCAACTCATGGCCCTGCACAGGACAGCCTCAAGAATCACACCATATGACTGAGATTGTTGCTCAAGTGCTTCTTGAGCTCTGTGAGGCTTGGTGCCACAACCGCTTCCCTGGGGAGCCTGTTCCAATTTCCAACTACCCTCTTGGTGAAGAATCATTTTCTAATATCCACCCTAAACCTCTCCTGGCACAGCTTTATGCAGTTTGCTTGGATCCTGTCACTGGTCCCCAGAGAGGAGATCAGTGCCTGCCCCTCCTCTTCCCCTCAAGGTGCAGTGAGGTCTCCCCTCAGTCTCCTCTTCTCCAGTCTGAACAGAACAAGTGCCCTCAGCTGCTTTTCATGCACTTCCCCTCAAGACTCTTCACCATCTTCGTAGCCCTCCTTTGGATGCTCTCTAAGAGCTTCTTATACTGTGGCACCCAAAACTGCACAGAGGACTCAAGGTGAGGCTGTAGAGTAGAGTTGGACACTCACCTCCTTTATGTGCAGGCAGTACAGATGAACATGTGTTCTTGAGGTCTAGGTGTATGACTGGGAGAAGTTCAATTATGCTTGGCCAGGAACAAATACATTTGTTCTTGTCTTTTGCTTTGCTGAATTCTGTCTTCTTGTCCTATCATTGAAGTTTGTGCATTGAGGATACTTGAGT
This sequence comes from Sakesphorus luctuosus, assembly GCA_013396695.1. Taxonomy (NCBI): domain Eukaryota; kingdom Metazoa; phylum Chordata; class Aves; order Passeriformes; family Thamnophilidae; genus Sakesphorus; species Sakesphorus luctuosus. Next base: position 148,935 of record VWZD01003251.1, read on the forward strand.
GGTGATTTAAAGCAGTGCTTTTTTTTTTTACTTTCTTTGGAAGTATCGTGGTATTATGAATTGCTGTTGTGAACTTTTAAACTCGGGAACAGTTCCGACTAAATGTGATAAGGGATTAGGTAATCCTTGTCCCATAATTAATTTCTTTACTGAAAGAAATTATAATTTTTCAGCCTCATTTGTTTTGTTTTGTTTTTGTTTTTGTTTTTGTTTTTTACAATAGATTGTTACTTAAAATTCATCTTAACTCTTTAATACCTCCTGCTGCTTCCCTTTATATTTTTACCTTTTAAATTTGACTGGATAGATGATTTCAAGGACAAGTCATAGAAAAAATGTCACATCATATCATGAGGAAAAACACTTTGGGAGTCCTAGGAGGTAAGAGAATGCACTTAGAGTGCATTATTTTATCACAAACTCTTATATGACCCAAAAATGTCAACATAGTCTGTGTGTTGTGTTGCCATTTTATTTGAATGCATAAAATGAAAGTAGTGAGCTTGAAAAACAAATAAACCTCTATTGGAGCTTCATTGTTGCTCTTTATATTCTCAAAACCATATGCTTATATTCAAATAATTTCCCCTTTAGAGATAATAAAGATAATAATCTAACTATGAATGAGAAGCTGTAGTTCTTCTAAGAGTGCATGTATGGAAGTGGTAGATTTAAAGTATTACTCATAACTAGATGATCACTGTAGGTCTCTTCCCACTCAACTATTCTGATCTGTTCTGATGAAACTGTGTGCTTTCTATGTTTTTGATCTCCTTCACATCTTCATTTATCACCTGCAAAGACACTATTTGTATTTAGCAAATAAATATTCTTAGCTGTCCTGGGGATCTGCCACAGATCTTCAAATGGGACCTCTTCCAGAGCTCAGTGTCTTTGTATCATGTTTATTATTTAACTACTCTTGCGTGACAAAGCTCTGTCAATAGACAAGGACACAAGCTATATGAAAAGCCAGAAAAATGTAGAGTGACCACACGATACCTGTCTCAACTAACATGCAGTCTTTATTATGAGGCAGCACACAGCTAGGCACCAGGAAACTTAAGCAGTGATAGGTAGATGTGATGGCTGGAGAGGTGGTTGTGTTAGCCCAGACTAGCTCTGCTAGGACCCAGGGATCAGGTTTTCTTGCCTGCATTGAACAGTCCCTTTCTCACATCCCTGAATTATGGCAGAGATCCTGGACACACTATCGTGCTTTCCTCACACTGTGTGTTAAATAAGGTTGAAAGACCGAATTAATTTTTGGTAGAACTTCACTGTTACAGTAGAATTTGAGAATGGAGGATCTGAATTCAATTTCAAGTATTTCCTCGTGCTGAAATGATGATGTGCCTTCTCCAGCTGTAGATTTTAATTGGGTGCTGGGCTTTTCAGTGCATGCTAAGTAGATTCAACGTAATGTAACATTACACTCTACTATTTGTTTGAAAGTTAAGAAATTCGGGGTTATGATCTTGGTATTTCTTAATGTTAGGGAATAAAATTCAGACACTTACCAGACTTCAAACATTAGTTGAAACACATACTGTGGGCTCAAATTAAAGATGTAAAGCCTTTCCTTTCTGCCCACATATCTTGTTCATCTTGAGCTACTGTAGTTCCTGATGCTTAGGAGTCATATGTTTATTTTGTTAACTTAGACCTATAATTGAAAAATATAACTTTATCCATTAATTAAAAAGCAACTATCTTGGAATTCTGGTATTTAAAGCCTTAATCTTTAATATTAAGTGTTCTTAAGAAAACAGCCTTTTGCTGCAAATGCTTAGAAGTATTTTCCATCTGATTCACTTTATATTTGATTGAAAGTTTAAGTAAATCCCCAAATGTTTTGTTGTAGTAGTTCTGAGATGTGGAAAATAAAATTCCATGTGGCATTTAGCAGGATTTCTTTGATTTGCAGCTGAAATAAACATTTAATTGACAGCAGATCCTTTATTGTTACTTGTTCTTGTTATTTATGTATACATAAATAATTAAAATTATGCATTCTCAATTGCTTGTTTTGTTTGGGCTCAATAAAGGACATTTTCCCTGTGCTCCCTCTTGGATTTAGTCTTTCTCATGCCACACTGAGACTGCATTTTTCTGAGGTACTAGACTGTTTCCTTTTGAAGCTACTGAATTCACTGCAGCCTTGTTGCAAAGGGGTCACTACAAATCAGTTACACTTTTGTTCCACAGTTTTACACTGAGTAATCAGAACAAGAAATTGAACATGATGTTTGCTTATATCCTGCCTGGCATATCAATGTCTTCATACATTGTCAGACAGCAAATGCTCACCTGTATGGCCTTGTTCTTGCCTGATGTGCACTAGCATGGGTTAGGTGATGGCAGCTGAACTGACTTCTAAAGCATTCCTGCCATTTCCGTTTTGAGTCTATATCATCCTCAAAAGGCACACTGGCCCCTAGGGATTGCTGATGATGTGACTCTTTGTCTGAGACCAGGTGAGGGGAAAAACTCAAGGCCTCATCTACCACATCTGAAGAATTAAACCTGTGAACAATTTTAAGCTTTTCATACGCAGGTAATATGTCAATCCAGAGTGGTGTGTTAGTGTTTGCAGAAATTGATGATTTTATTACCTGCATCTAATACTTCACTGCTACTACTGCTACTATTATTAGTAATATTACTATTATTATTCCTATTATACTAGAAATTACTTTGTCCCTTTTTTCCTCATTCACCTGATTTTATTGAATGTTTGTTAGCAGCAGGATTTGAGCTCGGACATCTAGTTTTAGCTGAGAAGGGCAATTGCAGAGGAAATCTATGTTGCTCATGTTTGAAAAAGAGAAGGATGAATTTGGTTTTGGATACTGTTTATTATCTGTTGCAATGCAACATATGCAACATATGCAACATATTACTGTACCAATGTTAATATTACTAGATTTCTGTGTAATAATTGTTATTTTGATGATTTCTCCTGGTGAACTGCTTCCCAAAATTATTAAAACCCACTTTTTCCTGAGTACTTATGGGTGATGTTTGCATGGTTTTCTTTTTTTTGGGTGTGAATTTGGAGAGCAGACCAGATTTCTTTTACCTGTAAAAAATATATATGTGTCTCTCTGCAAGTCAAATTACCAAACAAGACATGCCCTTTTTGGGGTTAAGATTTTGTGGAATATTAAATTACTAGCTTCCAACATACAGTTAGGAAAATTTGTAAGTTAAATGACAAACATTTCTGCTGACAGGCTAGAGACAGTTGTCTGTGTTGCTTTGATGTTGGTGCTGGAGCACATTATTCATCTCATGTCGTCAATTCCTGGCAGTTACAATTTTGGTTGCAGTTATTTTTACCTTGAATTTGACCAGTTGTGCTTATGATCCCATGAATGCTGTTCAAATTGTTTATCTGGTAATGTGCTGGATTCAGCCATTGCAAAGCTCTTGAAATAGTCACAACTCTGAATACTGTCCTTACCATGTTTGCATTATACATGGTGTAGTTCAACAGTGTTAAATTGTATCCAAAAAGTACACCTTTTGACTGAAACTCCAAGTATAATCATGGGAAATCTTATTTAGTTGTAGTATTTGACTTGAATTGCTGTCCAGTCGTACCTTATCCAAAAAAAAAATCTTGTAGCAAACAGAACATATTAAACTCTTGCCCTTTTGTTTCATGTAACTCAACAGTATCTTCACAAAGTTTTTCATAGAGAAAATGTGTTTGATTTGGTTACCAACTTTCTCTTCAGCTTTTGCGTGTTTCATAGTCTTTATGTTTTTGAAAAGACAGAAGATAACATTTTGAGGAAGTAATTGTACAAGACTGTGGACTGATTTCATGGTTTTTGTACATCACTAGCTAAAATGCAGTCCCTTCGTCAGCTGTAATCAATACAGCGATTTTTTTTTCCTCGATGGCTTCTTGCAATTTAGAAAAGTTTGAGAGGTTGAGATATTTTTCTCATAAAATCTTGAGATATATGGTGACCAGAAATGGTACTTATTTTATAAAAGCTATGAAGTTTTTTATGCTGGAGTTTTTAACTGATCAGTTTTAAGTGAAAAATAAAAACTCTGAGTCACATCTTGGTTTTGCTTGCAAGACATGTTTAGAGTAGCTTTATTTATTTCTTCCCTTGATTTTTAAATATAGTGGATGGGCAGTTTTTTAATCAATTTAATTCCAGTGAAAAACTGAAACTCATTGAAGCTTCAGTTTGTTTTCAGATTATTTTTATGTTATATGGTTCATAGATGTTTTTAACATTTAAGCTGTTATACTTTAATGCTCATTCCTACTTCATACATTTAGCATCTTATGTAGTATGGTGGTACAGTTCTTTAATTTGTGTAGAACAGTACCTATAGAGTCATAGAATTGTGGAATACTTTAATTTGGAAGGAGCCTACAAGGATCATTAAATCCAACTCCTGGCCCTGCACAGGACAGTTAGTTAGAGCATGATGTTAATAACACCAAGGTTGTGCATTTGATCCCTGTATGGATCATTCACTTAAGAGCTGGACTTGATTCTTGTGGGTCCCTTCCAACTCAGAGTATTCTCTACAATCTGTGAAATCACACCAAGTGCCTGACAGCATTGTCCAAACGCTTCTTGAACTCTATCAGGCTCCCTGGGGAGACTGTTCCAGTGCCCAGCTTTCCTCTGGTTGTTGGCATATATAGTCAGCATTTGTCAAATATATTTGACATATACAGTCAGCATTTGTCTTCCTAAAACCGACTGAATAGTTTGTTTTGAGCTGGTATCAACAGTCACAGTGATAAACTGACAGCTAGTCTCTACCTTTGTGGAGGGGGCTCACAAGTCCTGCCTGCAAACTGGTCCTACGTGGGCTCTATTCTTCATGGGTTCACAGGTGCTCCCAGGAGCCTGTTCCAACATGGACTTTCCATGGGGTCATAGCCTCCTTTGGGCATCCATCTACTCTGACTTAGGATCCTCCACGGGCTGCAGGTGTATCTCTCCTCCACCATGGACTTCCATGGGCTGCAGGGTGGGATCCTACCTCAGTGTGATCTGCCAGAGAATCCCTCTCCTTCACTGACCTTGGTGTCTGCAGAGCTGTTGCTCTTCACTTATTCTCACTCCTGTCTCCTGACTCCTGTTGCACAGTAACTTTTCCCGCTTCTGAAACCTGTTATTCCAGAGGTGCTACCATCATCACTGAGGGCCCTGCCCTGGTCACACTCGGTCTGTCATGGAGTCAGCTGGTTCCATCGGTCACAAGGGAAACCTACCTTCTCACAGAAGCCAAACCTGTAACTCTCCCACTACTTGCCATGCCAACCCAATACACAGGCAGTGAAATTTGCCACAAATAATCTGTAATGTCTCCCAAATGCGTAAAAGCATAAACCTTAAAAAATATACTGAAATTTTATGTTTCTGTTAATCAAAATCTGTAATGTGGAAGAGAACTTATGTAAACTTGAATGGGTTCATGCCTTTTCACAATAGCTATTGTCTCTCATTGTATGGCTTTTGTGATTTTGGTGCTTCCTTCTGAGAATAAACTTAGCATTTGGGAATGTGGAAAATGAAAAACTTCTGATGAGTTTCATAGTATAGATACTTGTGTGCCCTCATATCAAGTTGGACTGAGGGCATTATACTGCTTTTACCTTTTTGGAGCCCTCTCTTTTCCCACTGTTTCACTCAAGTCTAGCAGTCAGTGAGAGCACATAATAGGTAGCTGAGGTCATTCTTATGTGCTGCCCCTTCCCCAGTTTCTCCTGCGCACTGGTTCAGGTGTCCCTTCTTATAATGCACCAAGCAGAGATATCCTAGTACATTGAAGAAAACCATGGGGGTTTTTTTGTTATTTTTTTAAATTCTTTTTCATAGCTGTGGTTTGACTCCAACTGCAACTAAGCACCACACAGCTGCTTGCTCACTCCCCTCTGAAAGAGTAAAAATGAGAAAGCTCATGGATTGGATCAAGACAGTTTAGTAGGGAAAACAAAAGAGTTGCATTCAAGCAAAGCAGAACAAGGTATTAATTCACCACTTCCCATCAGCCGGCAGGTTTTTGGCCACCTCCAGGAGAGCAGGGCTCCATCACTCTGAACGGTGACTTTGGAAGAAAAACACCATCACTCCAAACGTCCGTCCTTTCCTCCTTCTTCCCTCAGCTTTACATGCTGAGCATGATATGGACTGTCCCATTGGGTCAGTTGGGGTCACCTGTCCTGNTGCTCACTCCCCTCTGAAAGAGTAAAAATGAGAAAGCTCATGGATTGGATCAAGACAGTTTAGTAGGGAAAACAAAAGAGTTGCATTCAAGCAAAGCAGAACAAGGTATTAATTCACCACTTCCCATCAGCCGGCAGGTTTTTGGCCACCTCCAGGAGAGCAGGGCTCCATCACTCTGAACGGTGACTTTGGAAGAAAAACACCATCACTCCAAACGTCCGTCCTTTCCTCCTTCTTCCCTCAGCTTTACATGCTGAGCATGATATGGACTGTCCCATTGGGTCATTTGGGGTCGCCTGTCCTGCCTGTCCCAAGTCCTTGTGCACCCCCAGCCTGCTCATGGGTGGGGTGGGGTGGGATGAGGAGCAGAAGAGGCCTTGTCTCTAGGTAATTACAGCTCAGCAGTAATGAAACCACCTTGAATTATCAACACTGTTTCCAGCACAAATCCAAAACCCAGTCCCATACTACCTACTTCATAGAAAATTAACCCTTATCACAGCCAAACCCATCACATTCATTTAATGATAAAATGATGCTGATAGTGCTTTATCTTTGGTAACTTGGTGAGAAACAAAACTTTGCTTTTCCATCTATTTCAGCTTAAAACTGTAGATACTTCTTGGTTCTCCTTCTAATAACATCTCAAGAACAGGTCTTAAGGTCAGCTTTGTGCTTGGCTAGTCTGTTATTAGGGAAATTAATTACTGAGGTTTGTTTGCCAATGACACGTGCAGAAAAGCATTTTTTTCAGACCCTTTATCCTAGAAAATTCTTAAATGCATATGAATGTTTCACGCAGTGATTTTATTTAGACCTACACAGCTGACTTCATTATTCACACACATATTTTGTGGTGGTTATCATATGAATAAATTGGGCTTGTATTTTAATTTTTACCTTCAGACATTTTCGTTTGTTATGTACAAGTATTAAAAGGATTTTATTTTCTTCCATAATAATACTTATCACAATACTTCCATAATAACACTTATGTAATGCCTCATAGAATTTAAAAGTGCATTACATTTATCTTGTTCAACTTCCTTTAAAATAGCTTCTGTTTCTGCCTTTATTCTGTTGTACTTGTCTGTAGTGATCACACACACCTTTCATTCTAGTTAGGATTCAGAATGATGAGTTACTGTTTTTGATCTCTTTGTTTAAGCTCCAGTTTTTTCTCCAGATAATGATTTTTCCAGCCGCATTTCTTGCTTTGCAAGAGAATTTTCTCTTCTTCTTCTCTTGTTATGAGAAAATGATTGAGGCCCCAGATAATTAGTGCCCATTGATAAAGTTCTGGCTTTGCCTTCGTTACTGTTTTGGGATATGTGCACTTGCAGGCTTGAGGAGTGGTTCACCATTCAGCTGTAAAGCACTGGCAGCACTGTGTATTGATCTGCTTGTAAGTGGAGAAAAGGTGTGATAGGATTTAATTTTCTGTGCACAGTGTGATTCTCAGTTTTTTTCTGCCATTTTGGGCAGAGGAAAACTGTAGTAACAGAAGTGTCTGTACGTTAATAGCATCCTTAGAAGAACATACATCATTAACACAGACACAGTTGCAAGATCATGAGGTTGCTTGACAGTTAGGTCTTTACACCTGTATTGAACTTCTGGAGGAACAGTGATGCTGAATCAAGTATTTTGACTTCCATTTAAAGTACTGCTTAGCTATTCCCTCTAAAACATGAAATGTCTGCTTCATGTTATGCACAGTAGATGTGGCAAATCATATTTACTTTTAGGATTAAGTTATGAAAAACTTTAGTATTCAATTAGAGTGTTTTCAGCAATCTGCTGGTAGCAAATACAGTATACTGTTATGTATACCAACTGTATAAAATTTATATGTGGTTTTGACTAAAGACAATCCATTTCTCTTTTCTTAATTAGGTCTTTTACTAGTGTGCTGACTCACTGAAAATGTCCATAGAAGAATAATGGAAGCCCCTGAATACCTTGATTTGGATGAAATAGATTTTAGTGATGATATATCAGTAAGTACAAGTCTTACTATGTTTGTTCGAGACAATCTTAAATCTCTCAGTCTTAGTATAGCAAACAATACTTGTTAGAAGCCATACTTTTTACTGCATATGTAGGAATATTTTTAAGTAAGTTGAATCTAGAATAAAATAAGATGTCTTTTAAAGGAAATCTGGTAAGCTTGGAAATAAAACTTGATTCCTGTCCATCAAGCAGTAAAAGTGACTTGCAAATCAAATTAACAAATTAGTTTTATTTCTGTGTTGCTTATCTCCATTGTTGTCCTGAATGAGTTATATGTGCCATAGTGCTAGCCTTAGACACCAAAATGGTAAGTTTACCTTCTTTAATTGAATGTATTTTAGTTGTAAAAAACTCCTGCTTCTCTCACCTTGGTCCTTTCCACCAGTAGCCATCTCTGAATACCGCAGGACTTTATCAATAGCTGTGATGTAGCTACCTGGTACACGGTAGAACACAGAAAGAGAGAGAAAGACGTCCAGGAATTTACAGGCAGGACTGATCCTTACTGTTGAAACTAAAACAACTGCAAACATACTGGCAAGCAAAATTACTGTTTATCTACATTGTTAGTGTTCTTGTAGGAAGGACTGATACAGCAGAGTTGTCTGTTATTCACAATACTACTCCCACTGCCAGTGGTTTGGCTCTATGTGCAATAGAGTTGTTCATATGTTTTATGTCTGATAAACAATGGACTTGAATACGAAAATGAAGTTCCTTAGAGGAGAATTTATTAATTCACTTTTCAGATGAAAGTATGCCACCATCTCCTTCCATGTTTTGTAGTCTTACAGGTTTTTTTTATTTTATTTTTTTTTAACAAAGGGCCTGCCTTTCTCTTTAGGATTTGAGACTCTTGATTCATTTTAAAACATTCCAGATGCTTTATTCACAGACAGATTGCTTCTGAAGAGGATTTTTTTTTTGATATCTATTGTACTGTTGAATTTTTATTAAAGTAAAATATGGCAAATGCCCAAAATATTGTAAGACAATGAGCCAATTTTGAGTGAATACCTTATTATGGGCAACTTTCTTTTTATTGCTGTTACATGCTAGATTATGTCCTGGTATCTGTTTCTATACTCAGTCTTGTAAAACTGTAAAACATAATAGTTGTAACCTCTCCGTGTCTCTCCCATTGTGGCTGTTGCTGTGTACTGTGGGTTAGGTTACTCATTTTTCTGCTGAACAGCTCAGGCTGCCTCCTTTAATAGCCTGTTCTTTCATTGGATGCTGAACATTAAATATAAAACCAGCACAAATTATTGAGGTAGCAGTTTTACTCCCTGTTTTAGCAGTTAAGGGGACAAAGGATTTGTTGGTAGAGTCCAGAGTAAGAAGAGAATTCATGGTTATTCTAGTGCTCTACTCATATCTCACCATATATGACTTTGAGTTGCCTAACCTTCACATTTTATCATTAGCCTGCTCTGGTGAGAGCAGCTGCACAGCATCAGTGTTAGCAAATTAAATTGTTCCTGCTAGCTCTCTGGTTCTAATCCAGTGTGGAGGAGTGACTAAAAATAATGGCAGCAAGAAGGTTGTTAAAATGATGCACTTACAAATGTACCTGAGTTAGAAAACCACTGTATATAGTCCAGATCCTTGTAGTCCATTTCATCAAAAATGACCAAAGACATAAAAAACGGACAGGAAGGCAGGAATTTGTTTTAAAAAGCAAGCAGATATGTAAGTCAGTTCAGAGTTTGGTTGGTTGGTTGGTTGGTTTATTTTGATTTGTTTTAATTTTTTTTTAATTTTTTGTGTTGCATTCATACATGAGAAAAGAAAACTACATTTTTCCAATATCACACAATCATAAAATGGTTTTGGTTAGAAGAGACCTTCAAAGGTAATTCAGTTCTAATCCCCTTGTAATATGTAGGAACTTTCCCCTAGATCTTGTTGCTCAAAGCCTCATTGTGATGGGTTGACCTTGACTGGTTGTCAGGTGCCCACCACACCACTCTGTCAGTCCCTCTCCATCAACAAAATGGGGAGAAAATTACGACAAAAAGCATGTGCTTCAAGGAGAAGAATATCACTCACCAATTACTGTCACAGGCAAAAAAGACTCATCTTGGGAATACTAATTAATTTTTTTGCCAATCAAATAACCAAGAATAATTAGAAACAAGAATAAATCTAAAAATGCTTTTTCTGCACCCCTCCCTTCTTCACAGAACCAACTTCACTCTGAGTGCTTTACCTTGCCACCTCCATAAGTGCAGGGGGTTAGGGGATGACGGAGTTTGCATTCAATTCATCACGTAGTGTCTCTGCCATTCCTCCCTTCTCATGATTTTTTCCCTTACCAGCATGGAGTCCCATCTACTGAAGACAGTACTCTATGAACTTCTCCTATGTGAGTCCTTCCCCCAGGCCATAGTTTTTCATGGACTGCACCATATGCATACTTTCCATGAGATATGGGCTGTCAGGAACTGACTGCTCCAGTGTGGGTCTCACACAGGGTCACAGTTGCTGCTAGAAAACCTGCCCTTTTGGGGTCTTCTCTCCCCAAGCCTTAGTTTCTGCCAGGACCCTGCTCCAGCACTGTCTCTCCACACGATGCAGGTTTCTTGAGGACACTTCCAACTGCTCCAATGTGAGGTCCTCTATGGGCTGTGAACTGGGTATCTGTTTCACCGTAGTTTTCTCCACAGAGTGTTGGAGAATCTCTGCTCCAGTGCCTGGTGCACTTCCTTCCCCTCCTTCTGCACTGATCTTGGTGTCTGCATAGCTGTTTCTCTCATATTTTCTTACTTGTCTCTCCCTGCTGCTTTTGTGCAGGGTTTTTCTCCCTTTCTTATATCTGTTATCCCAGAGGCACTACAAACATCTCTGACTGGCTCAGCCTTTGCCAGAAGCCAGTCCATAATGGAGCCAGATGCTCCTGTCCTGTGTGGGGACAGGTCCTCCTGCTAGTTTGCCACATAAACCAAATACATGAATGATTGGCATCCATAACTTCTCTGGGCAACCTGTTGCAGTGTCTCACAACCCTCATTGTAAAAAAAAATGTCTTTGATATATCCAATCTAAGGTAATGTTCTTTGATGTGCCCCTTGTAATGTTGCAACAGGCCCCTGCAACCAGTCTTTCTATATCTTCCTTATAAGCCTCTTTTATATATTGAAAAGCTATAAGAAGGTCTCCCTGCAGCCTTCTGTTCTCCAGGATGAAGAACACCAGCTGTCTCAGCTTTACTTCGTAACAGAGATGTTCCAGCCCTCTGGCTCTTTTCATGGCCTTCTTGACTCACTGAACAGGTCCATGTCTTTTTTTGTCCCGAGGGTCCATGAGTCCTAAGTAATACTCCAGGTAGACTCTATCAAGAATGAAGTCCATGGGGAAAATCACCTCCCTCACTCCAATGGCCATACGTTTTGTGCAGTCCAGGACTGGATTGGCTTTGTGGTCTGCAAGTGAATGTTGCCAGTTTATGTCAATTTTTTCATCCATTCATATACCCAAATGCTTCTCTGCAGGGCTGCTGTCAATATCCATCTCGATATGGATGCTGGGATTGCCCTGACACATATGCAGGATCTTGACCTTGTTGAACTTTGTGAGGTTCACATGAGCCTATGCCTCAAGCCTTCCCTCTGGACGTCTTCCTTCTCTCCAGCAAATCAACCACACCACTCAGCTTGGTGTCCTTGAAGACCTGCTGAAGTGTCTATATAAGATCCTGTCAACAAGGCATAGTACAAATAACCTTACCAATGCTCCAAAGACGCTCATCATAACCATAAGCTCTTTTCTCCTCTTTTTTGTTGTTCTGAAACTACTTAAATTGACACTACTATTGAGAATAATCTTCCTGCAACATCAGGCCGAGTATTGTTGCTTTACTTTTTCTCAGTGTAGCTTGCTACTCCCAAATAAATGTCTGGGGAAAAGGGTGGTGTTGCACAGTTATAAATGATGGGGGAAAAGTATTATAAATTTATTCGTTTAAGGGGATTTCAATATTAATGAAACATTCATTTTTCCTCTATAGTGAGTAAGAAGATATAGCAAATAAGAAGAAAAAATTAGCTGTAATGAAGGAAGATGCCCGTTTTCAGTATGTAAATGAATACAAAGAGATGTGCATTTAAGAGCAGAACAGAGCCACTAGAGTCTTGATCCAGTGGATGTAAATTATTTGAGTTTTGATACTGCAAACAGTTGGAATTGGACATGGCTCTTCTTTTTTTGGGGGGGTATCATGTTCTAATAGTCACTCTATGCATCCAGCTTTGCACTTTGATTACATTTTAGGAACATTAAAGGTATGCTTCCCAATGGAATGTTGAAAAGTAACTCTTGCTTCCTAATTTACATTTTTAAACTATTTTATATATATTTTTCTATGTTCTACACATAATCAGTTATTCTTTCTAATACTTCTTGGACACAAGTGAGTCTGCAAGTGGTGGACAAGTGGCACAACACAGAACAGCCTAACTGAAGAAATTTTTTC
>VWZD01003252.1:0-46243 GCA_013396695.1 Sakesphorus luctuosus
ATTTGAAACCATAGACCTATTCCATTAACCTATCCTTGGTCAACCTTTCCCAGCAGATACCTACTCTTTAAATTTAGTGGGAGGCATTAAGTGATTTGGGACAGTGAGTTCATCTGGCCTTTGTAGCATGCAAAGTTTTAGAGCAAATTTCAATGGAAAGTATAGTGAAATGTATGAAGGTGATTAGAAATGGGACAAAAGGACAAAACACAACATGATTTTAACTGCAATCTTTGAATTTTTCTTTGGTAATTTTCAAGGCAAATGACATGCAGTAAAGCTCATCTATTTGGGCTTTAGTTAAATATTTGGTTCAGTGCCAAAGAGTAAATTAAAAATTGGACTGTTACAACAATTTTAATGTCTTGAAAAGAAATTACTTAAATGGGAGATAATCATGTGTGATATTAAAACAAGTAAGATACACTGAAGGAGAGGAGGATTATTGTGGGAGACTTGAGACACTGGTCTGTAAGTGTTCTCATTCAGCATTCTTCTGAATAACCTCGGTCTAAAAGGTAGGATGATGCCATTGGTTTTGTCTACGGTCCATGCTTTGAAGGTTTTTGTCAATTCAAAATAAAACTGCCATTGGAAAAAGAAATAATTAAAAAAAATGAGGTTCAAATAATAAAAATGGGAATATAAAGCTAAATTAATTACTGCAGTGGATAGTAAGGTGTTTAAGGACTGTTAAAAATTTGTACAATAAACTAGAAGATATTCAGTAGGTGAAAGGAAAAAACTGTTGGGTGTATCAGATGACTGAATCATCAAAGTCATTCAGACACAAAGAAAGTAAAGTCAGTTGAGGGGTTGACTCTGAAAATGAAAAAATGCTAATGTCATTATGTAAGGAGGCATTAAGGTCTCCTCTGAAAAGCTTTGTAAAATTGCAGTTACTAAGTCTAAGAGAGAAATGAATCCAGTGTAACTGGTGAATGAAAACATCCCAAAAGAATCAAGCAGGGGTAAAACATAGCATAAAAGAAGATACCAAGAAGCTGAAAACATGTAAAGCTGAGAGTATGCATAATTGTTTCTTATAAATCCACAGAAAGTGTAAATATAGGAAGGCAGGAAATTACAAAGGTAGAAGAAATTAGTTTTACCAAAATAAATAATTGAATATATACTGTCAGTTAGTTATTTTAAACTGGAAATTAATAGATTTCTAACCATTACAGGTTTGTGTTTAAGGCTTTCTATCAGAAATAGAAAAATAAGAAACTAACTTCTTCCAAGATAATACATTTTTACTTCAAAAAATAAATTACATGAATTAACATTATATTAAAGTCAGTGAGCCATAAATTCTTTCTCAATCTAATGTTCCTATCATAACCAAAGAGAATCACGATACAGGTATCTGAAAGATATATTTTTTCCTTTCCATTATTGTTTTTAATGTGGTGCCTAGTGGTAACATTACTGTAAGAGTACTGGCATACAATATCAAAAAAGGTAAATTTCTCTCTTCCTTCTGGCTCTGAGGTTGCTCTTTAAGAAAAGTGGTGGTAGCCTCATCTCTTGGGTCATTTCAAACCTGATTCAACGTGCTGCTGAAGAAAAATACTGTAAGGAGCAAGCTGACAGTGAAAGGATGAGACTTAATAAGTAGTTTTCCCCCTCCCTGCTTCATGGAGTGCCAGCCCTTCTGCTATTCTTCACTCTGGTGTGGCATCTCCAGGTCTGCACACAGCGTGGCTGCCCTACTGAATGCACAGATTAGCAAAGTAGCTAATGCAAACGTTCAGTAGCTATTTTCAGATTTAAGTTACTTTCTATTTCACTTTTTTCTTTTAATTACAACAACCGCTGGCCCGTAAATTGTGCATACCCTTTGATTGTTAATGGGAGATTTAATTTTCTGGTTGAATATTCTTTTGAATATTCATTCTGATTGAATATTTGACTTAAAGAAACTAGCAGTTTCTGGAAAGTAGTAGCACAAATCCAAGAACTGTAGAGAAAAATATAAAACCACAGAAGTTGGGGTTTTTGTTGTCGTTGTTGTTGGGTTTTTTTTAAGTATGAAACCAAAATATGGACAAACTTGTTTGTGAAAAATAGGCAAATTCATTTTTCTCTGAGAAACTTTACTTGCAAATAAAAGCAAGGCATCTTCTAGGACTCCTCTGAATGTAATGTGTTGCTTTGTGAATACAGCAGAAAAATCTCCAGACTGTCCAATCAGAAATATGTGTGTTAACTCTCAAAGAGAAAACAGTATTTAAACAACTAAATATGCCACAGCTGTAGACTTTTGGAGTTGTCTTATAGGGAAAGATGGAGTTTTGCAAGTTACAACTTACAAGCAGACCATTCCACATTCACAGGACCTTTTAGTCTTAGTGTTTCATCAGAAGCCAAGCAGTCCATATGTGCATTTCAGCTTTCGGAAACATTTATGCTTTTAGGAGCAATTTTGGAAGTAAATTGTAACTTTGCAATATCACTTATCAGACGCTTTTCCTGAAGTCACACAAAACTTTTAACTTGTTGGCTCAAGGTCTTACAATTTTATTTTTTTTAATGTATGTACTTGAATAGATTAACAAAGTTAACAGTTTGTACTAGGGTTATTAAATTCTCACTCTGAAGACCAAATTTTGAAAAAGAAAAAACAATAATTGTGAAATTTTTGGAATATTAGTAGGGGGAAGAAAATTTTGCTTCCTAGGTCCAGCACCAAGTCGCTGAAATTACCTGGTTTAATTCTCCAAATGTCTTTGTGAATTACTAATCTGGCACCAAATTGTGGCAAAATCTAATCCTTGCTTTTACTGTACCTGTTCCAAAGGCAATACTCCTTTCTAGCTTGAAGAGTGTTGCAATTTTAAGACAAGGGTTACTCTAGACTAGTGTTTAAAATCTGCACTTTTTTTAGAGAGGAATAATATCACAATGATAATTTTTATGCCCATTACAGAATGCTGAGTTCATTGAGGTCAACAGGAAACAGTAGAGCTTCTGTTACTTAGTAGCACCATTTTTAGTTAGACCAAGTTGCTAGGCAAAATATTGTTAGGTGTACTATAAATGTAACAATAACATGTCATTACATGTGTAAATTGCCCAGAAATTCTCCATTTAATAAGTACATCATGTTAGTTGGCACACAATTATGTTAATGCAATAGAATTGGAGAGTAATTTAAATATAATTATCGTTTTAAGGCTTAAAAGATAAATCATACAGAATATGGAACTTGTTCTTATGGAGTATGTCTGAAATACCATCCTACTGTTTTACCTTTGAAATTCATTTTTTTTCAAATGGAATAGAATAAGAGTAATTTGTAAATCAAAATACAATCATGCTGCTTGGTGGTTCAGTTCCAAGTTTAGACTTGCACAATTAAGACAATCAGAAAACATATCCATAAATGAAGTTCAAAATAATCATGTGTGTATCATGGCTTCAGTTTTTATTAATGCTTAGTCTAACAATAAATTATAAATGATTTATCTGCATTTGTAACCCTACATTAAATTTCTTATCAAGCTTACTTCAGTATTTAACTGTCTATTTGTCTGTGTATGTATCTTCATTTCTTTGAAGTTTAGAGTTAAGATTCATTCAGTGAATCTTAATATTATGTAAGTTATCGGGAAAAATGCAATAATGATTGTGTATTATTTATTGATTTCTCTATGTCCTTATTGTTTAATGTTAGTATTTAGAAATTTTGTTATGGATTTAATTATTATGAGATATGTATTTATTTTTTACATGTCATGTCTTGTTCTGTATTTAAAACTCCTCTCTTCCCTATTAAAATATCTTAATAAATTTCTTTTATTTTTTCACATGCATTTTTATCAGATACAGTATGGCTATGTTTAAGGTGCTGTTATTCTAATTTTTTTATTTTTTAATGAATAACTGCGTAAATTCTCATTCCCATCACCATATGATCCTGAGTTCTTTTACACATAAATAGATCATTAATTATGGTTAGCCTTCAAAGACCACTTTTTATTCCATTGGATAACTTTGCTAGTAGTTCACTAGTGAATGTTTCACTAATTCTTATTGGATGTGTACCAGGTTTTTTTCATACTTGTTTTCTGTGAGGAATCCATTTCTTTTTCACAATATTCTTGTTATTTGGAATACATTATTTTATGTTCTGCTTATTTTTTTTTCTTTCATACTCACTGTCTATTACTCCTCCTTGCTGTGTTCATATATCTGTATTCTTATATTGTTAGCTTGAATGTATTTATAGACTGCAATCACTTTTCTTCTTCAGGGTTATAAATTTAGGTTTTTCATCCATAGCTTATTTTTCTTGTAGTCCTCACTTAATAGCTTCTTTTTTGTGTTTCTCATCATATTTTCCCATGTGTTTCTGTGTCTTCCTTACACAGAAGAGCCAAGAACACAAGATTTGTGAAGCAAGCGCGAACAAGGCAAAATGCTCACGAAGTCATAGTTATGAAAACACATCCTCTGTCAGTGAGAACCTAAGACTTATTCTTTTTATGGAGTCATAGAATGACCTACCTGATATGTTTTAGTAATAAAATCCTCTGCACAGCTGATATAGAAGCATGTTTCCCCACGTTTTCTGTTTGTCATCAGGTGTACCATTTCCTGGATTAGTGACTAGCAGTCATTGGGCTGTTATATTTTCAGGTGAAGGCTGCCACCAAATCCAGTTATTTTATCCTTACAACCATGTTTTTTTAATAGAAGTGGTAATGAACTGCTGTGGTTTGTGTTGAACTCCTGGATATTTACGTCCTGAACTCACATATAGGACCAGGCACTTCATGGGTTTTGGGCACCTGGTTTGTAAGTCTGAAAAGGATTGGTCAAAGAGAGGAGCATGGATTTGCTCACCTTTTCAAAAGTTATTAGGGCACTCAGTAAACATCACATTAGAATTTCAGGCTTTTGGGCAATGTTATTCAAGAAATTATAGGCACTTTCACCTTTGGGGTTTTTGAGGGGAGAGGGGATTGGATTTTTTTCATTGGTGGGTTGGTGTGTGTATGTGTTATGCTTTTAGGCTTAGAGCAAAATCTAATCTAGCCTTTTATAAGCCTGATACTAACTTCCACCATACATCAAAACTTCAGATATCTGTCTCAGGTGTCAGTATACTCAAAAGCTAAGTAGCATCTGTAGCTTCCATAATGAATACCTAAATTCCTTAAAAAGAACGTGGCAACAGGCCAATGTCTCTGAAGACCTGCAGCACTGATATTGATGCTTTAGCCTCCCTAACGCATGTGTTTTGGTTAGGCACTTGACAGGGAGTTCTTGCATTCAGGATATCAACAAATGGCCCTGCTCCATGCAATGCACTTTTGGAGATCACCAAAGGCTGTATGCAGCTTAGAACAAGTGCTGGCTGTTTTCTAGGTCACTGCTTAACCACTAAGCTGTTAAATAGGTGATAAGCTCCATTTTATTGGAATTTAAGCAGGAATAATGTCTAGTTGCTTGATTCTGGATCATAATGGAGCCTTTGGTAAGAAATGTCTTCTCCCCTGCCTTTTGAGGCAATTTTGAGCATGCACAGGTGAGTAAACAGGGTAAGCCATCTTGTTTATTTTAACCACCTTCAGAATAACTCTGGTGGCAAGAGGATTTGTTGGAAATTGGTTTGGGGGCCACATTTGGGTCTAAGAAAAAAAAAAGAAAAAAATCTACCTTTTGCTGACAGGCAGCAGATATTTGCTGACAGGCACCCTAAACATTTTTCCTGGAAACTCCTCAAACATCTCTGAATCCACATATTTTACTTTCTCCCACTACACACTGACAAGATAAAAGAGCAGTGCAAGGGCCATCCCACATTTCAGAAAGCTGCATTGACTCCTACAGTTTTCAAACAACTACATACAAACACAGTGAAAGAATATCAATTTTATTGTTCTGAAATCCTTAGAATGCAGAGCAAGGTCTTAATTTAAGAAAAAAAATAAATTGTGTGAAGCTGTAACATGACAAGTGTTTCAAAAATCTAGAAACTTTGATAAGTATCCTCAACCTGATGTTAAGGCTGCTCTGCTCTATTTTGTTTTAAAAAGTCATTTGGAGCACATGTTGTTTGGCAAATAGAGACTCTTTTTGTATTACATTCTTGTACACTTTTTTAAGCAGCAGGGATCTCTGGATGTCAGAATGGTCTATGAGCATAAGTGTTCTTCACTAAGGGCACTGGCATCATGCCAGCCATCTGCTCCAGAATAAATTCTATCCAGTATGATTTTTTTTAAAAAATCAGTATGCTTTTTGCTGGTTTAGTTATGTGTGACTGAATATTTTATTTGGAAAGTGCCCATCACTAAGTATTGGCCAAACAGCACAAGCTACCATTCTCCTGCAGAAAGCTTGCTCTGATTCAGGTTTCATGTTGGAGTAGATGTAAAAATTATGTTTAATAAAAAACTTTCACAGAATTAGGAATGTATTCTGAGTTTGTTATGGAGGGCGTAAGAGGAGGGAGAGTACAAGACAGGCAGTCGAAAAGCAGTTTAATAATCCAATGGCTCAGTACAAGCTCATTTAAATTGCAGAGCAATTTTAAGGGATATAAATTAACATTGTACATTAAGTTTTGAATTCTGTCTGAAGTGCAAACCTTGTCTTGATCTGCTAAGTATGATTTCTTGAAGCATAAAGTTGTCTACATAGAGTGTTCTTGAAAAGTTACTTAGAGAAATTTACCATTTTAATAAGAAAACATACAGGAAAAAAGAATTTAAAAAATAAGGCAATTTCACAATGGAAACTAAGGCTGATGGAGGGAAAAGAGCTGGCCACAGGGATAGTTTATACAGTGTGGGAAGGGGAGGTTGAATGAAATTGGAGTGATATAGTTTTTCAAGTGTCTGTCCCTCCTAGACTCTGAACAAGAAGTATTTGCCCCTAGATGACAGGTTTAAAAAGCCTACTGGCTTCTCAAAGTATTATCATCCTTCCTTGCACAACAGCTACAGTCTCAAAAACAGAAGAAAACTTACACATGAGGTAATTTCAGCTCCCCTATGGAATTTCTATAAGTAGATTATATGTATAAAATATAGTAAGATGTATTGGATGCAGTCAGTGGTACTTAAAACTCACATTTACTTCATACATTCATTTCCCATATTTCTTAATTTCTTACATTATTTTTTCCTAATACATTATTTTCCCTAAAATGATATTCTGAATATGCAAAGGTATGATGACTAGGTAAAGAGGAAAAACACTGAAGTCATGGCATCATTGAGGGCAAGTCTGCAAGGGAATTTAATAGCTGTCATTTTTTCTCTGATCTCCCTGATGGCCACAGCACTCTAAATTGTACATGTGACTCAGAACCACCACAGCATAATCTTGTCTTTTCCTCATGTCATTGCTTGGAGCCCTGTGAGAGGGTTCATACAGAGTATATATGAAGACTGTGAGTTGTTATTAGTACCTGGACTTATTGCTGGACAATCAGAAGGTCATAAAGGACAGGACCAGGATCAAGGCTATTGTGACAGTGATGGTTTAAGACCAGTGATTTAGATGACCTGCCTGTCACTAGAGTTGGTCAGATTTAATGTCTACATATCAATCCTTTCCCTTCAGGTCAGAAAAGTCGTGTTGAAACTCCTGGGCTTTCATGGAAGTAGCAGTGTGTCTCAAAGAAATCTGGACTGCAAGTGTCAATGCAGCAATGGGATCAAGAATGTTCCAATTAATCTTTTGTGTTTGCTAAAGCAGTGGGTTAGACCTGCTTTAGGAAACTTTGAGATAGAGATTAGGAATATTTTGGTTACCCTTTTCAAACCTATGCAATTAAAAAAAATATTTTATGGATTGAGAAACTGTTTCTGAAACACTTGACTGTGGGTTTACCAAAGTTTCATCAACACCAAGGTACAATTACACAATGACATTATTACAAAAAAGATTATTAAAAAGTTGTCATTTTTACTTTATATAAATTGTATACTGCAGAAGAACACAATCCTGTATATGCTGATCTCAGGAAAAAGCAGAATAGAGAACTCTTTCCATGGTGTGCCACTCCAAATTAGTAAGAGGTTTTGTTTTGTTTTTTTTCACTGTAAGGTATTTTCTTCATCAGTGAAGGGAAAAAAAGTTACAAAACCGTTGTCTTCAAGAGAAGAGTAAGACAACAGAATTTTCTTCTGTTCCCTTTTGAGATGTGAAGTTAATTTTGTTTCTCCATTTTCTGGAAGAGCAGAGACAATAATATGCACGGTACGAGAATTACAATTATCCTCATTCTTGCAGTTCTGCAAGTTGTTAGAGTGATCTGTATCCAGAGAAGTAATCTATAAAACCCATTCAGAAACAGAAGAAAAAGAGCTATTTCCAATCGTGAAACTTCAGTCTATCAAGAAAAGCACTGCAAAATTATCTAATGGTTATGCCAGAGATTTCTTTTTATCTCAGCTCTTTCATCAGTTTGAGAGTTTGCTTTTTTCTTTTGTTTGTAACAGTAATGTTTTCAATCTCGTCTTGTCTTTTCTCCTTGAAGAATAATACTCATCTACAGTTTGACCTTTTGCCAAAGAGCTTTGTAGCCTATAAACTGTTTTCTCTCCCTGATACTTTCTCTAGAGTGATATCTCTCTGGGAAATGTATTGCTTCCTTCCCAGGCTATCAGGACTAATCCAGTCAGGGACCCCCACTCATTACTAAGACATATGGAAGGTGCTGCAGACATTTAAAGTGAAACATGCTTCACCCTGTTGATAGTTTCTTTGTTTGGCATGTGGAAATGATCTCTGATTTATCTCATTCAAAGTTCTGCCTCTGGCAGTGGCTTATAACACACGATGCCAAAAAAGAGATCATACACATGGCACCTGAACAATTGGATTAGTCTGAGTGAAGTTGGATGAATTTATTCTTTCAACTTGATTGTGAATATTTTTTAAATTATTTTTGTAACTGGTGCACCTATGACCGCAGCATGCCTGAGAGTCTGTTGCTCGGGCTTCCTTTGCCTGAAATAAAAAAGATGAAGAGCTAGCCTTATATGGTGACATAGGGTATTGTGGAGAAAATCAGATACAAGATACTGGATGCGATTCAAACAGAGCCTGTCCTCCATGCAAGGCACAAGGAGAGCAGCATCCTTGACAGAGTACTTTGCAATAACAGCATTGGTATGAAAAGTTCTTTCGGCCAATTAAGTTTGATAGATCTAGTATATTGAAATTCATCACAATAGAGAAGTTTAAATAAAGGGTGCGTCCAGATTACTCTTTATGTTTAAAGTTACAAGGCTTTATCTGTAATAAAGTGTATGATCAGAAAAAAAATGTTGTTAGCTGTCTATATTTGAAAACATTTCATGATCTCATACAGCTGCATTTAAAAATATATCAAAACCACACTAATAGTTTTAGAGCATTGCACAGAGTAATCACGTATAGATTTTTCTGATTGCAGATTGAAGGTTGTTTTATGTTTATGTACAAGTATGATTTTGATTTTGTTTTGTTTTGGGTTTTTTTCTGTTATTTAATCTTGTCATTTGGGGCCATTATGAGATAAGATGCTGTCATGTTTTTTTAATGTCAGAGCCAGATGTATTTTATTTTAGCTGGAGGGTTTTTTGTTGGTTGTTTTTTGTTTATTGGTTTTGGTTGGTTTTTTTGGTTGGTTGGTTTGTTTTCTTTGGGGGCAGGGAGTGATGGGTTTAGGACTCGACTAATTAAAGCGATTTGTTTTCATGATCTGGATGAAGTGGTTTTGCCAGATGCCTAAGATACCTCTGAGATTAAGGCAGAAATTTGTCGCATCATCCAGGAAATCCTTATCAAAACACAGCTTGGATCTCTGGCGGCACTGAGTGTATCGTTTGATAAGTGAGTCCCATTTTCTTGTCTGCACACCAGTCCTTTGTAGCAAAGGGCATTTATTAAGGAAACAGATGGGGAAACATCAGTTATCTTTTGTGCCTTCTGTTTTCTATAAAGGCCAGCAAGACAAGGCAAGCTCAACCAAAATAATAGAAGGCTTCATAGAATAAGTCAGGTAAGTCAGGATAGAATAGACTCATTGTGGCTCCAGTAGAACTATAGTTCCTGAGAAAAGGAAAAAAAATGTTTTTCATGTAGGTTAGTAAAGCAGCTCAAATTTTGAAAAAACACAGAATTTATTTTTCAAAGCAGTTTTAATGAATGCAATTACTTGCAGTAATACAAGCTGTTGTGCTGTGTATACATGTAACTGATATAAACCATTTCTAAAGAATTTTAAAAATTGAAAGCCTCAGAGATGCTGAACTACCTGCAGTTTTTGTGAATTTCTGCAGAAATATTCAGTAATTATAAAAATCCTAAGAAAGTTATTTTTTATCAGAATCATAATCATTAAGAGCAATATTTTTTGTCCAATAAATAGCAGTAACTCAGGTCTAATTTGTTTGGGTTTGTTATAGCCTTGTGGTGGGCTGACCTTGGTCAGCTGCCCTGTGCTCACGCTGCTGTTCTCACTCTCCTTCCTCAACAGAACAAGAGCAAAAAATAAGATGAAAAATCTAGTGGGCCAAGATAAGGGCAGGGAGATCACTCAGCAATTATTGTCAAGGAGAAAACAGGTGCAATTTGGGGAAGAAAATAGATTAAATTATTGCCAATTAAAGTGGATTTGAATGGTGGGAAAAAAACCCTAAACATTTCACCCTGTCCCCCACTTTTTTTCCCAGGCTCAACATCATTCCTACATTCCCAGCTTTTATGCCTCCCCACCCTGACTGGTGCAGGGGAATGGGGAATATGGGCTTAGGATCAGTCCGTGATAGACCCCAACTCCTGCCTTATGCTGTTTCCCTGATGCAGCCTGGACACTTGAGTGACTTCAGGGAACTCTGTCCAGGAGCATGGCACTCCTTCTCCTCCCCTCCGTCCTGGGACTCGCAGGGATGTTTCTTACACTTTTTTTTCTGTCCCTCATTGTTCATGGCCAGTGTTCCGCCCATCCTCACACATGCTGTCCCTGAGGTGCCACCATCATGTCTGGGGTGCTCAGCTGTGCCCTGAATGGGTATGTTGGAGCCAGCTGGAGATGGCCATGCCTGGCACAGGGAATTCCCTCAGTGCCTGGGCACCCACACCCAGCATAGGTTTACAAGTGAAATGGGAGTTAATTAACAGTGCTAGCATGAAAACAGTATGAGTTAGAGACAGTTTTTCACCTGAGCTTTGTTTGTGGCTGGGCTTCATACTTCTGATAACTGTGAAGCTTTTAATTTTGTTCAATAATGATATGTTTCTTAATTGATAGTGTTGAGTTAAAGAAATAAAAAGGTTATCACCAAAATCTGAGGGGATTTCTCATAAAGATCCTCTGAGAAAAGTATAAGAATAGTGAATAATGTCAGTTTAATATGACTTATTTTTTGAGACAGTCTCTGCTATATATATGCATGGAATTACAATATTTAATCAGATTTAGTAATGAAATGCTTCCCTACCATGTATTGCACAGTCACAGAAACCTGTGTTAGGCAATATGCCATAAAACAAACTCTGACAGGACAGCGTGGAGTTCATCACCTCTACATAGTGCCACCAGTGAAGGACAGAGCGAGGAGCACAGTGACATGAAGGAACAGCACAAGTTAAGAAACACATTGAAAATTAAAAATATCACATTAGCACACACCATCACATCAAAAATCTTTCTGAGTCTTAACATTATCTCAAATATTTGAGCAAAGGACGGTAATAATATTTTTCTGCAGTGTGCATGTATTGTTTCATATTGTTTTGACTATGTTGAGATATCTGATGAGGTTATCCCTCAGACAGTATTATTAAGTTGCCTGATATGGTAGTCATAATATAGAATAATATACATATAGAATTTTTTTTTTACATTACCTATGTTAACAAACCAAATGGACAAAAAAATACAGAGAAAAGAAGTGCAAATTTGGAAGCCCATATTATACACATATTTGAGTAACCTTTTTTGCAAATACTGTAAGCCTAGTTCAGCTTGCATCCATGCATGTTGTCTTTAAATAGCAGGAAAAGAAGATTGAGTCCCTACCTTATTACTTTCTGTGTCCAGATTTGAGTTGTTTTCATTCATTATCTGTTTGCCATTGGTATCACTGTTTCTTTCCAGGGCAATGAAGTTATTGCATAACTGCTACAATAATGTGGTTTATCTATGAAACTGACTTCATACTGTTTGTGGTTTTTTGTTATCTCTAGTCACTTCCCTTTGTGGACTGACAAGAAGAAAGTGCTGTAATTGTGATTTGCTTTGGTTTTGTTTGTTTGTTTGTTTGTTTTTGTATCTAAGAAGCTATGTATTGTGTAGCATAAAGTATTCTTACAAAGTCGGGGAGACTAGAATTCTTATCTATCTGAATCTCAAGGAAATCATGCAAAGTTCTAGGAAACTCCTTTATCCAACCTATTTGTCATCATCGTTAGCACAAAAATAAATTCATATTCATTCATATTCTGTGGCCCACGGCAAACAGATTGCTAGTTTAGGTATGGAAAATCATAAATTTTAGATTTCTTGTCTGGGAAGACTTACAAAGGATGGTTTTCTGCAGTCTTGGGTGCATTGTCCACCACTCTTTATTTCAGTTTCAAAGCAGGACTTGAATCTCTTACCTTTAGAGACAGCTATTCATCAGCACCCAAAATTGTGCCAGATTCACCTTCTGTTTTATAACTTAGTAAGGTGTAGCTTTTTTACTGGCCAACATTCAGTGGTTGGCAGGTGGCTGATGAACCATGCAGTGGAGTTTTCCATCTGCCTTTCTGTCCTTCCTATCCAAGATTCACAGGCTTTTATTTTCTCCTCAAATATTAGACTTTAAGCTTGCAAAAGGCTTTTTATGTCTTGTGCTCCAGCTTTCATGGTGTGGCACTAATCCGCTATATCTGAGAAATACTTTTTCATTTGAAAATAGACTGGTTGATTTGTTATTACAGTGACATTATTGAGTGGAGGTGTATCCTGAGAGAGCTGCCAGTTGTGTCACCTCTTGGTGCTATGCTAGTTAGTGCTCATCCCATTAGGGGGCTAATTAAAACAAGAAAGTTTTTATATTTTGGATGTTTTTAAAGTGTCAGAAACATCATCAACTTATCCTAATGTACCTTACAGTCTTACATTTTTCCATGGCATACATTATTAGAGCCAGATAATAATGCAAGTAACAGATACTTATTAGAAATGGATAGGTGCCCCTTTTCAAGTTCTTGATAACAAAAGGAAAGTGCTACCTAGCAGTTGTTTCCAGTGCAAACAAAGGCTGTCTACTTCACTGATCAGGACTGAGCACATCAATTATTCTCCATGGTAGAGTATTCAGCTGGGTGAATTTTGGTAGATCTCTAGCCTATTTGTTCTTCAAGTCTTTATTTTTAAAACTAAGATACTGGTGTTCCATGTCCTTTTACAGCAGTCTTTGTATAAAAGGCACAGTAACAGAATTCCAAATTTTATTTTATATTTTTAAGCTCGCTAATGACCACAGAGGATCTGAATGATTGAAGAGGGCTGGCTGTGCAAAAAAAAAAAAAAAAAAGGGATAAGGAGTTCGAAATAAAGGAAGTGGTTTCCTTTCTATTTTCTCCTAATTCTTGGTCTTTCCCATTAGCCACTAGAGACCAACTTTCTACAGGACTTGAAAGAGATTACTGAGATTACTGTCCTGCAGTTACTGAAAACTAAATGGGGGATGTCTCCAAAATTATTGTGTTTAAAAGTCCTTTTCTAACTAATTTTAGGCATTATGATTTTAGGTTATATTGTTTTTTTTTCTTGAGCCAGTTTAAGTCTTAACACTTCAAACTTAAAAGTCTGAAGGCATAATATTCTGTGACTTAAGCATAAGTATATATATTCTTGTATGCTGTCAATGGGCATAATTTTAATAAGATTTGTGGTTTCACAGTCATATAATTACCATTTAACAAACAAAAGTAAACCTGTGTTTCAAATGGAAGATAAAAAAGCCATATTAGATGAGAACAAAAAATGACATAAGCACATGAACCAGCCTCAAGGAGCAGTTGCCTAGTGAACAGTACAGGACCCTGTTGAACATGGCCATTCCTTCAATTTACCCTCTCAGCTTTCAGCAATCAGTAATTATGAGACTTCTTAAACTAAAGGCTCTGGCAAGACCATAATTTTTATCTGCTATCAATGGACTAATTTCCCATGAAATTATCTGAATTTTTTCTGTCAAAACCAAAAAAGCCCGTGAAAATATATTTCCTGGTTTCATTATTCATCCTATGGAAATAGATTTTCTCTTTTTTTTTTCCTTTCAGTTTTTCTCACTTCATTGCAGCCAGCTGCCTCTATGGCTAGTGCTAGAAAAAGTAATAAAACTTGTTCCTTTCTTATTTACTTTATGTAATCCTTGATTTTAAAGAGTTTTTCATATCCCTCTACAGCTCTCTATTTACTGACTTCAAGAGTCCTAATTGGTTTAGTTTCTCCTCAGTAGAAATCTTCCACTCTTCTGATAATCCCTGTTATATTTCTTTGTACTTTTCCAGCTTTACTGTATGTGCTGCTGCAAGTGCAGTGCTCTCTTCAGAAGTGCAGTTTTCTGTTTCATTGCCTACTTTTCCCTAATGTTTTCTAAATTGGGGGTTTGTCTATTATCAAGATGATATTTTATGCTAATTATCTGGAATTATTGTATAATTTGCTAAGTAGTAATAGTTAATTTAGAACAATTCACTGTGTATGTTAAATATTTTTTCCCATGGAGGAAATAATAATTTTGTACTTATCAGGACTTTATTTCATCTGCCATTTTGATACCTAGTCATTCCTTTTCGGCAATATCCTGGGAATTTTAATATTGTCTACCTTGCAAATTTGGATAGTCATAAAATTTCAGCACTTCCCCATATAACCTCCTCCTACAATGTGCTTTCTTCAAGTGTTCAGTATTGCTGAAGCTTTATGAAAGAAGTTATACTGAGAAGCCTCAGTCACTGATTCTTAACGTTAGCAAAAGTAGTGTTGATTTTCCTACAGCTAATTATGTCCATAAATTTTTTTCCCAATCTAACCTAATTGTAATCCCCAAAAAAGAAAGAGTAGAAATTGGTTGAATTGCATTCAACACAAAACAAAATATTCAGAAATATTTAATTAAGATAGGAAATTAATAATTAGAGAAAGACTATGAAATCAACAGTTCCAAGCAGCTTTATTTTGAGGCCAGAATTTAAATACTGCCTAGATGTGTTACCCTGAAATTTAAAGATTTTGTCTGAATCCACTGGGGCACCTGTGGCAGTCCCTGGAACAGGATACAATCTAGCAGTCTATTCCTGGACTATCACAATTATTGATTAATTTAGAATAATTATGTCTCTTTTAAATGAAATGAATGGGTGGATCAGATTCTGTTTTTATCACCTGGGTTCCTGCACTTATATCGTGTCTGCCTCAGATACATACACTTCAGAGACCTTCAGAGGCCTTCACAGACATACACTTTCATGCAGTATACCAGAAATTTGCTGGAGTTTCAATACCTAAAATGTAGATAGAAGTTAGAGTCTTAAAGTAGGTGGATTGGACTTCACCTCTGCTTTCTAAATAGAAGTTATGACTGGGATGGGCCAGTGTCTTCTTTCCTAGGATAGTGTCAACAAGAAGGCCTATTTTCTTAGTTCAGAGTTTTACAACCCCATGCCGGGTAAAGCCTGCTAGGCAGACAATGAAGGAAGAGACTTGCAGTTTAGCAACATTCATCACAGCAGGGAAGGCAGTTCCACCTAGAGGAGAGCAGCTATGCAGGAATCAGGGGTTCCTACCTGAGCTTCTCACAAAGCGAGAACATGGAACATCCCTTTGAAAATATTATCAATGCCGACAACCTTTCTCAGCTCTTGACAGGAATCTGAGAAATCTGCTGGCACTTTGGTTAGTTTCCCAGAGTACGAGGCTGTCTTTATCCTGAAGTTTTATTTTTTTGGCATGATTTTCTTTGTATAGTGAGATATGTTGCAGGAAATTTAGATGGCTCCCGGGTTTTTTTTCATATTTACCCAATGTGCACAAACTTTATCTATTCCTTCTTCTCTCCAGTGCAGAAATACCTGTCAATAGTAAGGCATCTTGAATGGGCATTGATCCTTTCTTTCCTTGGCTGAGGTAACAGAACAGCAGGGATGAAAAAGAGGTTGATTTTGCTTAGAAAGAAAGTAGTTCTCACTAACCTAAGTTCTTTTTTCACCTAACTGCATTGTTTGCCAGGGAGGTCTGCTTCCCATATCTTCTTTATAAATGGAGTTCTAATCAGTATGTCATCAGCCTAGAAATAAACCACAGGGTAAATCATTGCCACAGTCAAACCAGTACCATGCAACACAAATCAAGAACCAGCAGGCTATTTCATAAAGGTATGCTGTTGCTTTAGCAGAGAAGCAGCATGCATGATGTTATCAGACAATCTTGAGTTAAAAATACTCTTTCTAGAGAGGTCACCTATACCACTAAGAAATGCTCAGGCATTTGGTGTTAAGTAAATCGTATTTTTTCCTATTCTTTCATTAATGTTGGGAGACTGCTTTGAAAAAGACATTGTAGTTACCCTCAAATAATTTTATCAAATGCTGCTGTCTAGCAAGGATTAGAAAGTCTGTAGACACACATCATTTAAAACATTGACTAATATGTTCATAGGAAGAAAAATCCACTGTTAGATATTCTTTACAATTTTAAGATATTATGTGATATGGAATTAAATTTAATCCACACAAAATTGGTCAAAAACCATTATAAACACCTGGGTTTTTGACAGGTTATTATTGGATACAAGACTAGGTTTTTTGTAAATTTTTGTAAATTAGAGGAAGTAATTTACTGATGAGACAGAGAATTTAAAAGGCTAGATTTAAGCAGCTAACCTAAAACTGTCAGCTGATTTTTTTGTTTGGTTTTGGTTTTGTCCTGGTTTTTCTGTTGTTGGGTTTTTTGTTTATTTGGTTGGGGTTTTTTTCCTACTAGTCACTGTAGAAGACTCTGGCTCAGGCAATGTAATTTGCCTTTCATAGTCTATCACAAGGCTCATGATTATTTCTTACAACAAAATACTCAGTGCAACAAATTAGTAGATTCTGCTATGTTGGTTGGGCTGCATTCCAATTCCTGCCTTAGTGATGCTGGCTGCCTGCAGCACTGCCAGCACAATAATTATTGCTGTGTTTTCTGGACCTCGTGAAACCGGCAAGGTGATCACCCCCTTGGAACAGCTGGGATTATAAAGTATGGAAAAGTGGAAAGAAATTGCTACAACTCTATGCTATCTTGCCAGCAAGTGCCACTTGAATGATGACAGCTATTGGCAGGGGTAGGCCTCTGCTGGAGGAGAGCTCGCAGCAGTTCTAGATTATAGCTTTTGCTTCTTCCAAGGGGAATTGCTGTGGGCACTGAATTAAAGAAAGCAAATTGGAAGGTGGAGAAAATGAAGATTTGAAGGCAAATGTGGAAGGGGGGGTGATAGTCTTTGACAATGAAGCAATTTTTTGTTGACTGTATGTGATTGGCTCCCTTATGAAACAAAAAACTTCCACAAACACCATCCTGTCAGCCATGCAGGTTTGTTAGGCAGCCTTCCCCAGCCTTCCTTACAAAGTTAAGGTACCAACTGGTGTCAGGCAGTGATGTCATTCCTGTTCCAATACAGAGAAGTATACTACTTTTTGTCAGGATTTTACTGTGTGAAGTACAGAAGCAAAGTTTAAAAAGTCTTATTTTAGGTTTTTAGCAATATTGTCATCATCAAAATACATCCTGAGAAAGTGCTACTGTGCTGAAGTGCCTACTTTGGATAAACAAATGGGTTTAATACAGGACACAACACTAACATTTGCATGGAATAAACACCTAGTAAAAATCAGTTTAGCCTCCAATTAGTTGATGTCAATTATCTCCATGTAAATCAGAGAAATATTATTGACTGCAATAAATAGTTATGCAAATAAGCAGACAAATTATATACATTATTAGTATCTTTGCTTCTTTTCCAATATTTCCTTTTGTTTGAAAATATTAATTTTGATCCAACTTTTTTTTTTTCCTGGACAATCTGCTTGTATGAAAGTGGACATTTTGATACCATTTTTATCATTAATGGCACCTATTAGCACTATATAATATAACTACTGCCTTGTGTGTTTAGTTCTTTTGTCAGAGCCTCACATCTATCCTTTTCCTTGTCTCTCACATTTTAACTTTTCAGTCTGACAGACTGGGAGTAGAGTTTTGTGATTCACTAACTCTTAAACTGGAACTTTATTATAGTTGTTCATTTTTCCATACTAAAAAGAGTTCTATACGTGGTATGAGTGCATTTGTCATTACAGATGAGCTTTGTATTCATTACATTTGTCATCAGGGCTGGGGAAAAGGAATGGTCAGTCTGCTTCTTAATTTTGTTATAGCTTAATGTTGGAAAAGGCAAGAGAATGAGACTGTAATCTGTACTACTTACTTATATTACAGAGGCTGTGCTTTCCAGAAGCAGGTGATAGGTTTTGTATTTTTTCAAAACAGAAAGCTTAGGTCCCACCTACTTACACATATTATTTCATAAAATCAGAAAACAAAGCTTTGTGTTTTCCTTAAAATGTTTCATGGGGGCAGTGTCTGACTGATTCATCCTATCTGTCCACAGGACTTGGAATGGGGAACCCTAACCCAGTTGCCCAATGACCTGGAGTTTTTCTGTAAAGACTATGACAGCACAGAGTGGTTCCTATGTTGCCATTTTCCCTATAATCATGTTCCTATGCAGGTTGAATACAAATGATGAAATACTGAAAATTGCTGCAAATTGGCTAGCTTTAATCAACAGCTCTTGAGTTGAACTGAATTTTTGAGTCTTGAACTAGCCTGTGAGAATATCGTCTTTTCTATATATATAAAAAAAAATCTTGACACTTTGGATAGAAATTTATATTTGTGGAACTGGGTTGTAGACAACTATCAGAATTCCCCACCCGCTGTTGAATTTAAATCTGGGAATTGGGAACACCAGACATCTGGAAGGTGAGATCTGAGACCTGGTGCTTGTCCCTGGGAATCTGGTGTAGAGATAAGATGACAAGTCTCTCTCTAAAGTAGCCATGCTGCAGAGAAGATGCAATGCTTCCTTCAGCACTGCTTGGAGGTCCCTAAGCATGGGTGGCTTTATGCATGGGTAATAGGCAAAGCTTAGCAGGAAGAAACTTTTCTATCTGTAACTGATGTCACTTATCTCTCTTCTGTAAAGTGATCTGTATAACTTAAATATCAGTTTTCAGGTTATGCCAAGGCATGAGAACTCAGCAGGTGCTTCACATATTATATATAAGAATAATGGGCCGAGGCATCTTAAGAGACAGCTTTTGCTAAGGTCAGACAAAGCCATCACCCTTCTTATCCAGGTTTAGTTGTGGAATGAGAGACTACAAAGCAAGGGGCCCTCTGTGTCTTACAGTTCTGACATGGATTAGTTGTAATTCTCTCTCTTGCTTTGTATTCAACATGTTCTTATATGCCTGAATACAAGTAAAACCACCATAGTGACTGGATTGGCCATTTTCACTTGATGTAGTCCTCCAATTCCAAATGCCCAGTTCTTATGATTATAAAATTCAGTACTGATGAGATAACAAGTGATCCCTGCCAGTACCACTCAAAATTATTTGGCTAATAAGTTTTCTTCCAGATGTACCTTTTCTTCTGAGGAGTATAGACTAATTTTTTTTCCTTTGTTATAAGGTATTTTTTTTATGTATTAAGCAAGATTCTATTTTGAACTAAGGAAATCTACAGAGAAGATAGTTTCACTGCCTGAAGCTACCTTAGATACATCCTTTTGTCTGTTCCATAACATTATCACATCTTTGTTGATTTTACAAATGTAATATAGTGTAATTTGAATCACTGTGTAGAAACTAGTTGTATCTTTGTGAATGAAATCAAGACCTTTTTTATTGTTAAATATTTCTATAAAGACAGGAACAATCTGAAAGTATTTGATAAGTCTAATCTTTCTGATTGTTCTCTGAATGCTTGATTTTGCCTTCAGGCTTTACTGCAGGCAAGTTCATATTCAATTATAAGTTATTATCAAATCTTAATTCAAAAGTATTTTTACATTCAGAATTGTTTCAAGCTTTCTCAGTAGTGTCAATAAAATTAAATTTTTCCACCTTAAAGGTGTGAGTTCCAGTGCTTCAATGTTCTTGCTAGAAGAATGATGTGAAAGATTGAGAGAGAGAGGGAGGGAGGAAGGAATAAGGATGGGGCAGAGAGATGAGAGGGAACTCCTAAGAGATCAGTCTAGATCTTCCCATTGTCAATAGCAGAATGGATGAATATTGGGTTGAGTATGTTGTCAGTTATGAACTTATTCCCACCAGTGGTCACTAACCCATCTATCATGATCCCACCTTTCGCCACAGTCACAGTTAGCCTGCCTGCTACATGCCCTAGCTGAGTATTTTGTGTTATAAAATTATTTTGGTTTTAAAGTAAAAATTAACCTCATAACTTGAGGTTTTTCAATCTATCAGTTTGAGAGTGAACCACTTTTATGCACATCTTTCTGGTTATGGTGGAGTGAAAATAGTGCACAAATTGTTCTTAAAAGTGTTCATGAACAGGAAATAAAATACTTTACAGGGATTTAAACTTTTAGCACCTCTTGCTTAAAGTTCATCCTGTAGCTGAACTATTAACTTCTTGATAGTCTTAAGAAGTAAACAGAACAGTTTACATGAGACTGATTTTTCAAATTGTCTTTCAGACATGCAAAAGTATGTGGTTCTGACACGTCTAACTCTTGCTGCTGGTGGGCAGCCAAAACCAAGAAACTCTTTTGTCTTCAAACCTATACATAAACATACACACACACACACAAAAATTTACTCTAACATGATGTTAAGATTTCTAGTATGAACTTAAGACTAATCCATCTAGGCAAGTCATTGGGATCAAGTGTGCAATTCTATACAAAGATGAATGAACTAAAGTGTTCTGCTGGTTTCAAGACCATTGAAATCCTCTATACCTCACAAATTCTGAATTCTGTTGTTGTTTTAAGTTATTAGTAAAAGTGAGTTTGGTCTTGTACAATAAAAATTACAGCCATCTAAGACATGATTATCTCTACAGTGGCCTGTAGCTACATAAAAAAGTCACTGTGAATTCAGCTATTTGCTACATGTTTCAAAATTTTATGTGCCTTAAATGCAACTCTTATTTAAGTATATTTTAATCATGATTCTAGCAATATGTTTCCTATAAGGTTAGTCTAAAAATAACTTCAGGAAACATTATTAAAAATACCAAATAATTTATTGTAAAATTAGAGACTTCCCCCATGTTTTTTCTGTAATTAATCTCTTTTGTGAAATTTAGTGTATATAACTTGTGTGAGAAGGTATTTTTCAATATTAGAACTCGTTGATCTAGCATTTTTCCAGCAATTTCCTCTTTTTTTTCTGCCTGCTCACTTAGCAGGTGATTCTTTCAAGGAAGTACTTGAAAGACAGGGGTTTGATTTTACTATGGAGTCAATGCATTTCCCTGTATGCATGGTGGAGTTTAAATGTATATAAATCATGAATATAATACTCTAAATATCTGTGCAATGAGCAGTAAATAATTTTTATTTAAACCAACTGTCAGCTTCACTAGCTTAGATTTGACTAGAATCTTTCTTATTTCCATGTCATGAGTAATAATAACTGAAGTGTTATTTAGGTAACAGCTCTCTGCTTCTCACTACTACATAAAAGAAAACATACTGTAGAAAATTTGTATTTACCATTTTTTATAGTATTTCTGTGTTCAGTTAGGGAAGGCAGCAGCTGAGACTTAGAATGCACTCTGTGTCTGTCGAGTGTTCTGTTGTCCTTAGTAGGTCATGGCAGAAATCCACTTATGCACAATAAGATGCAGTAATGTGGTCCTACACAGGATTTTTAAAAAACTGTGATTACCTTCTTATCAGGTGTGGTGAAGGTCTATTCATTCTTTTAGCAGCATCAAATGGATTAAGGACAGGGACTTAGTATTATGTATGTGATTCCTTCAAAGAACCAATCGACAAGTAAAAACTAATTCCTTCTTGATTTTAACTTGAATTACCTGTGCTTGTGATAGTTTTTATTAGATGTGCTGAGAACACCATTGTGTCCACAGCTCTTCACAGAACTTCATTTTGGTTTTGCCTTTCTTCTTGCCAATTTTTTTCCCTGCTGTCTTGCAGTAAACAGCTTGACTCACATGCACACTTGCTGATGTGTATGTGTATTTTGTATAGATTTGACTTTCAATATGTTAATCAGTTTTTCTGCCGAGTGACTGTGGAGAATTTGTTGAGTAACTGGGCCCTCTATCTCAGGATACTATCTTAAATTTTGATGAAAAATTAAATGAACCTCTCTAAGGCATGGCACAAATACATGCATTCTGCCTCAAAATCGAAGTGTCGGGGGAGGGTTAGTTGGAGATACTGTATGAGATGCAGGCAGACTTCAGCATTAAAAATCTTTCATAAGCCAAAGGCAAAAAATACATGTGTTTATCTGACTCTTTTTTACTTTCTATGCCATAGAACCAAGAACTGTAAGTCACTAAAAAACTTAAAAATACAAGCAAATTACTGGATGCTGTGGGCATCTGATACAAGACAGTTTTGCTGAGAGGACTTAGTTAACGATTAGAGCTTAATTTCTTTAGCTCATTCTTAGCCTGCATCAGTCAATGATATAAACCACAGTTGTTTAAATCTCCCACACTGTAATTTAAGATAATACTCTCTTCTTCCTTTGGAGGGAACTGAAGGCCTGTTACCACCACTCAGCTGATCAGTCTGTTGGTCGAGTGTGACCCTACCCCAAGCCCTGGCATGCTGAGTGCCTCTGTGCAGTGTTTGCCACCCAACAGCCGTGGCTGGCTGTTCCGTACAGTGTCACTTGTGTGTGTACACCTGTGTGCACTTTAATTTGTAGCAGTGCAAAGTTTAGATTCTGTATCACTGTGAGGGAGTCATGGTTCATTTTTTTTCTCAAGGAGCTTTCTGAGCAAAGGCACTTAGTCATTTTCCATTTTGGAGTCTGTATTATAAATCATCTTTTGACTGGTTTCTCCTCTGTGATTCCTGTCTGGAATTCTAGTCCAATCATAGACTTTAGATTCATCTCCAAATGATTTTCATTTTCCACTAGAAATTAAATTCTTAGATCCCTCAGTGTCAGTAACACTGTTGACCTATAAACAACCAGCCTCTTACATGAACATGGAAATAGTTTTGGCCTGACAATATATGAGTTGGTTTTATTTTGTACTTATTTTCAAAACAGTTAGCAGAAGTCTGGAAAAAAATAATGCATTGGTAAAATGTTTCTCTTTAAATAAGCTCTTCTATATTTTTATCAGTGAATACATAATCTATCTCTGAGACTTTATTTATTTGGAAGCCTAAGAAGACAGTGTTGTGGGTGTTTATTTTCTAACATTAGGAACTGACTGTCCATAACCTTATATTTTGGGGTCACTGCATTGTTAAAATGGAGTTGAATTAAAATATATTATAATTCAACTTTTCTAATTGTACTATACTTTTTCATCTGAAGTACCCATTTTTCCTCTTTCCAATTCTTATTTTAAACTTTTTTCTAGAAGAATCATAGAATCATAGAGCGATTTGGATTGGAAGAGACCTTAAGCATTGTCTACTTCCAACACCTCTATCAGGGTGGGACACCTTGTACTAGACCAGGTTGCTCTGACCCCCATTCAGGCTGGTCTTGAACACCTCTGGAGATGAGGAGACCTCAACATCTCTGGGCAACCTGTTCCAGTGCCTCACCACCCTCACAGGGAAGAATTTCTTCCTCATATCTAATCTGAACCTATCTGCCTTCAGTTTATGGCCATTTTCCCTTGTCCTTTCATTACATGCCCTT
The DNA here is from genome assembly GCA_013396695.1 of Sakesphorus luctuosus. Taxonomy (NCBI): domain Eukaryota; kingdom Metazoa; phylum Chordata; class Aves; order Passeriformes; family Thamnophilidae; genus Sakesphorus; species Sakesphorus luctuosus. The sequence continues at coordinate 23,947 of VWZD01003252.1, forward strand.
GGGAAAAGTCCCTCTCTAGGCTCTTGAAAACCCCCTTTACATACTGGAAGGGTGCTCTCAACAGCCCCAGCTCTCTCAACCTGTCTTCATAGGAGAGAGGTTCCAGCCCTCTCAGCTTAATGGCCCTCCTCTGGACTTGCTACAACAAATCAGCATCTTTCTTGTGCTGGGAACCACAAGCTAGATGCATTATTCCAGGTGCGGTCTCCCTAGAGCAGAGTAGAGAGGAAGAATCACCTTTCTTGTCCTGCTGGTCATGCTTGTTTTGATGCAGCCCATGATACAGTTGCCTTTCTATGCTGCAAGTGTGAATTGCTGGGTCTTGTTGAGATTCTTGTCCACAAATACCCCCAAGTCCATCCATCCTCTCAGTCTACTCAATCTCCGTCTACTGCTCTCAAGTCATTCTCTGTCCAGTCTGTATTTCTGTTTGGGATTGCCTCAATTCACGTGCAGCACCTTGCACTTGGCCTTATGAGGTTTGCCCAGGCCCATCTTTCAAGCCTGTCATGGTCCTTCTGGATGACATCTCCTCCCTGCAGCATGTTGACTGCACCACACAGCTTCATGTCAGCAGCAAACTTGCCAAAGGTGCATGAAATCCCACTGTCCATGTTAGTGACAGAGATGTTAAAACATTCCAATACCAATACTAACACCTGATGATGAAGAAGAACAAAGAAAACAGATAATTCCATGTCTATTCCTTGACTTTAAAGGTTAATATCTCTTTTTTAGTTCTTTCCTTTCTCTCTGTAATGTCCTTGATACATCGTTAAACATTTGAAGCTGGTGGGCATGATATGAAGGAAGAACTTGAGTTGTTTCACCAATTGAAGTAAAGGAATAAAGAGCTTTCAAAATCAGATGTATATTTTCTCTTGCTATATAAGGAATTCCCTTATGATTCTGACATCTATGGAAGAGGAGGAAACTGCATAATACTGTTTTTAATAACTTTTGTCACTACTTTGTCCTACTTTTCACTTTTTTCCCTTTTAGAAACAAAGACCAAATGAGATTATTTTTTTTTTTTAAAGTAACTCACGTTGAAAGTCTGAATTGTTTTTATGTGTGGATTGGATTTATTTTCTACCCATCTTCATCTGTTTAGGAAGCAGGAGTAAAGATCTAGTTCTGTCCTATACTTTCCGTTTGTTTAATTCATGATGCACTTCGCTGCAGGAGTCTGATCTTCTAGGGAAGATCAGCTGCATTTCCACAACTTTTCATCTATGCACAGCCTACCAGAATGCTGCCACATATCCATCAATCTCACACACAGCTGATCCTTTTGAGTTAAATGAAAAAATCTAAATAGAAAGTCTGCCAGTGGCAAATGAGAGGTTGATGTACAGGGAGAGAAGTAGTGCAGACTTGTCTTCTTGCTCAGTACAGCTAGTAGTTACCCACTGCCTTGTGTGCTGTGTTTTCTGGTATATTAACTCACCAAAAATTCAACATGAACACTAAATCTGAGGGAGTGGCTCCTTGGTATTGAATAAATTATTAGTCAGGGAGAAAAAAAAAAGGTAAATTGGTGTGTGGAAAGATTCTTATGGGATATCCATTTATCCAACACAGTCCCATATGCAAGTTTTATTGGAACTGAATCTTTCACCAAGTAAAACAAAACAAAACAAAACATGTTGATATATGATAGTGCAGTTTCCTTTTAACCTAAAAGTTGTAGCAGGGATGTGAGGTTTTCTACTTTTCATATAATTAACTAGCATGCTGCAATTTTCCTCTATAATTGGCATACTTAACTGTATGATCTCCTGCTGTTTTAATGGTTTGCATCTTCCTTTTGTTTTTTTCCATTGTTTTTTTCCTTCTTAAATCTCTACAGTTACTACACTAGAACCTTGTAGAGTCTAGACTTCTTTTGCTACTGCTTTGCTATTCTTATTTAGTTTTTAGCTGATTAAAATAAGAGCTCTGTGCTCAAAGTGAGCATTTTCCCTTTGTTACCTGTTTAACAGCACTTAATGTGTAACAGATCTTTTGCTGATGTGCCTAACAGACTTCATACTGACCTACATAATACTGCTTTATGACACATGTTGGCCTTTTTTGTCTATAAATGACATTATCTGTAGTCAAGGAAATATTTCTTAATGATAAACTTAGAAGCATTGGCATTCAGAGTTTTCATGAAGTTCCTGATACAGTTTGATCTTCCTTTTATTTCTTCATTACATTGTCACCATTAGACATGTCTTGGGTTTCTGGGAATTCTTCTATGATGTTCCTCTGCTAGGGAGAGTTGCAGGATAGCACAAATCAGCTCAAAACAGGTTTGCATTATGTAGAAACAGAATCCCTTTCTGTCAATAAATATGGAAAATAAAATTATAGGTAAAATATCAAGACTGGTTATAAATAGGATGCATATCAAGACTGGTTATAAATGTGTGAAAGGGGTCTTTGTTGTAGAGGGAAATTCAATATTTAACATGAAACCTTAACACTCAAATTTGAAATGACATGGCTGGCAAACTTCCCCAGGATTATTTTGACAGTCTCTCTCCTAAAGTTCAACATATGTCGGTACTTACTATATAATTAACAGTCTTAACATTTGCAATGCTGGTATAAATGTTGTGTGTCTTTTCAACAGAGAGTTTTCTTCCTTAATTTCAAAAAGAAATTGTTAGTGTGATAGTGGACTCTGGCATGAGAACTAAAAAAGCCTCCCATAGCTATATCATTGCAAGAGTAGTGGTGAACAGTAGTTAATAACTCAGTTGGTACATGATCTCAAAAGGTGTTATTTTTCAAATAAATGCAGTTGTGACACATACAGTAATTTGGTTAATCCACACTGTATCATAAACTCAGTAAATAATCACCTGTCATTTAATGAAACTTAAATCAAGAAACAACCTGCTCGCATTTTCTTCTTCTTTTTTTTTAATGTATAGTCTTTGGATTTTTGTTATTTTAATAATTATTAATAATTATCAGTATTTTTCTCTTTCTTTTATTTTATTAGTCTTTACATTTCCATGAAGCTCATCTATTCAACATTCCAGTTAGTGAAATACTTTGGCCACAACAACCCCATGCAGTGCTACAGGCTGGGCACTGAGTGGCTGGAGAGCAGCCAGGCAGAAAGGGACCTGGGGGTACTAATTGACAGGAAGCTCAACATGAGCCAACAGTGTGCCCAGGTGGCCAAGAAGGCCAATGGGATCCTGTCCTCTATCAAAAATAGCGTGGCCAGCAGGACCAGGGAAGTGATCCTTCCCCTGTACTCTGCATTGGTGAGGCCACACCTTGAGTATTGTGTTCAGTTCTGGGCCCCTCAATTCAGGAAAGATATTGAGGTGCTGCAGCGGGTCCAGAGAAGAGCAACAAGGCTGGTGAAGGGACTGCAGCATAAGTCCTATGGGGAGAGACTGAAGGAGCTGGGGTTGTTTAGCTNACTTAGTCTTTCTATCTAAATTTGCTTTACCATTACATTGCCTTCTAAATAATGGCCAATCTTTGTGAACAAAGATTTGGGAAGGGCTCTCCCCATGTGGGTGTGCCCTTCGAGCCTGTGCAGTGGATTTTTTAGGTGAGGCACAGCGTGCGCAGAACTGGCCTCACCCTTTAAGTCCTGAGGTTCATTTGCCACGGCCGAGCAAGTTTGGACAGTGACAGTGAAGTCCTCAGGACTATCTACAGCACCCGGTACTAACCGAGGCTGACCCTGCTTAGCACCCGAGATCTGACGGGATGGGTTGGCAGGGAGGCTTTAACTGCTGGGGACGGTCCTTACTGAGACTCAAACTCGCGACCTTGGGATTCAGAGACTGGAGTGCTCTCCATTACGCCACAGGACCGCCCCTCACATTGCCTTCTAAAATTAACATAAATATTATTTTTTTCAAAACATGCCATTCTGCCTCTGCGTGGGTCTACAGTGCTGTATTTTGACATAATGTCCAAACACCAGTTAAGGGATATCTGCTAATGGAATTCTGAACTATTTCTACTGATACTGTTAGAAATAATAATCTTATCTACCTGTTTGTAATGGTATTACTTGAAAACAGTAAGCAGCAGCCTGAGATTTTCCCTTAATTCATTTTTTAAATTATATATCTAGAGTCTTGGGGAACAGGTTATCCTTCAGCTGATGTTTGTGACAACGGAAAGAGGTAAATTAGGGTCATTATCAGTAGAACCAGTCCAAAAAGTTGTGTGCATCTGATCACAGGTAAAAGCCCTCTGACAGGGTAGCTGGGATAGAGGAAAAAGGAAAAACTCGAAATGCTGGGAAGTAGTGGAAGTGGAGACAGGACTAGGCTAAAGGATAGTGTTGTAAGTGGAAACAATGTAGCTGAGGTGTCATTAAGCCTGTCACTTATTTTCAGCACTGATACCCTGGAACATTGTAGCATTTGCTGTTGTATATAAGCAAGTAATTTCTGTTTCTCCTCCTGCAAACATATGGTCCTAGTGAACAGTTTAGTATCTTGGTAGAAGTGCCCACTGGAACATTTTAGCTAACTGATTATAACTCAGTAAACAGTCAGTGAGAAATTAAGCTTTCATTAAAACAACAAGGTGAAATGGTGCAAACTCTTTTCACTTTACTGCTGACAAGTAGTTTTTTAACTCAGAATAATTATCTTGTGTATGGGAAGGGGAAATACCCTCATATATGTTTTCTCATTTGTTCTAATCTATTTATGTTTTTGCTTTTCAATCATAGGTTTCTGTGCTCGAGAGGCAGATATTTGACTTCCTTGGTTATCAGTGGGCACCCATCCTGGCAAATTTTATACACATTATTATTGTCATACTTGGCCTATTTGGAACCATCCAGTATAGACCTCGTTACATAACAGGAGTGAGTACTTAATTTCATTTGCTTATCCTGATGTGCATGTTAAAAACAAACAAAAAAGCACTCCAAACTATAGTGCTCATAAAGCAAAGAGAAATCTTATCTTGGTTCAATTTTCTTCTGTAAAATTTTATATTAACTTACTGTGCTTTTGGGATACCTGCAGTAATCAGCTGGTAACAACTACAAAATCTGAAAGTCAATATCACCCTTAACTGCATGACAATACAAACTTTTGAAAAGTAGAGTCAGTTTGAGAAATTGCAACTTCCTCAGTATTAGAGGAATTTAGAGCTAGAGCAAATACTAACCATAACTTTCCTAGATACATTGGACCTTCCCAACAAAGCAATGATTATTATGATTACTCATTATTGTTATTAACCATTGTTGCTAGAGTGCCTATCTGTTATGTATATGCCTCCTAGAAATTATAGTCCAACCTGAAAATGAAGTATGATGGTATGGTAAGAAATAATGGACTGAGGTCTCCGTTATGAAAGTAAGAATTTGGACCTTAATTAATACTTTTAATCCACTTTTTTTTCTTATTCAGCTACCCCTCATATACAGATTCAGTATGGCTGTACTCTGGCACAGTACAGTATTAATTTAATTCTCATTTCATATTCTAGGTTAGTGGATTTTTTGCCTTTCATAGTTCTACAAAGAAAGAATAACAGCAACTCTTAAAGCCAGTATTCAGAACACCTTTTGTTAGAAATAAATTTGCATAAAACTATTGCTGTAAAAATCGACTACTAATTCACTTAAAGCTTGTATACATTTCAGAAACAGACAGGAGTTGAAAAGATTTGCCCATACACAACCGTATTTTTGTTCCAGATGATAGAATGGTTTGGATTGGAAGGGAGCTTAAAGAGCATCTCGTTCCAGCCCAGCAGAGACACCTTCCACTAGACCAAGTTGCTCTAAGCCCCACTGAACCTCATCTTGAACACTTCCAGGAAGAGGGCATTCACCACTTCTCAGGGCAACATGTTCTAGGGTCTCACCACCCTCACAGTAAAGAATTTTTCCTAATATCTAATCTAAACCTACTCTCTTTCAGTTTAAAGCCATTACCCCTTGTCTCCGATAATTCCACTGAATCTGTACCCACTTCTGCAACGTCTGTCTCCTCTTGACTGTTCCTTCATATACCAGCAGTCACTCAGAATATAGAAAGATTTCACTTGTACACTGCACTACCATCCATATTGCATTACTTTGATGCTAAGAGAAATACATTAACATTTTTGCCTGTGTTTCTGTCTCTATGATCTCCTATGTGGACAAAATGTGTGTCCACATGTACAATGTCTTTATACAAGCACACAATTTAATGTATTCCAAAGAATTTACTACCAACATAGAAAAATATATTGCAAGCCTTCAATATTTAGTGTCTAAGTTACAACCCTGGAGTCATGTGAATGTGAACTGGAGTTTTCTTCCATTTCTGATACTTTGACCAGTACCAAAGACTTGAAAATAAGTCTCAGAAATTCAAGCATCAGTTAAATAAAAAGCATTAAATGTTCCATCCCAAGACTATTCCGTGGCACAAAACCAATAATGAAAATAAAATGCATAGCTGAACTAAACAAAAAGTTAGATTTAAGTGGTCTACTACTATGATAAGTGCATTGTGAATGAGGATGAATACCAGCTTTATAAATTGAGACCACTGGTGTGAGTTTCTGGATGATGTGGTTTGTGCAATACTGTTGTATTAATTTTCATGCACATCTTTCTCAGAGCTCACCCTCACTGTGTAACCCATTTTGCTTTGTGAGTTTGCCTGTCTGCATCCTCTCATTAAATTGGATAGAACCAATCTAAGATCAAATTGTTTTTCTTGCTCTGAGTTTATAACAGATGCTTGAATCTGCCATTTATCACAGACTGCTTAGATAGGAAAACAATGATAAGCATTTCATCCTTTATTTAGTTGGATCAACAGAGGAGTGCTTTGACTTTTTTCATTTCTATTGTGGTTCTCTTTCGTGAGTATGCAAAGTCAGCAAAAGGAAAATGCTACTGGTCACTGAAGGGAGAGAGAAGGGAACTGCACACTTTTATTCATCTGGGCTTAGAATAGGCACCTTATTGAAGCTGGGGAAAAATCAGTGGTGTCATTTGATATCAGGAAAAAGTTATGAGTTCAAAGGTAAGAAGAAAGACATCAACCTATAAGCTTGCAAGGGTGTACTAATGAGGTTTTTGGGAGAGTCAGTATAAATACTCAGACTTCCGATATTCTGCAAGGGTCAATCTGTCTGGAGTGACTCTACAGAACCCTTAATCCAATCACATTAGTATCTCCAGTCTAGCTTACTTCAACAAGACTAAAATAAATTTCCTTTTTACTCTACATGCTTCATAAAGGACATCACAAAAATATTTTCCAGAGGAAGTGAATTATAGCTTAAAGGGAACAGGGAGATTTTAAGGTGAGATTTAAAGAAATGATTCAGTGGCTTAGGGAGAGGAGGAAATAAGTTTTAGACAGATGGAACACTGCAAGTGGAAGTGTCTCCTTAAGCATGCAAGAGTCACAGGCAAGTTTAGAAGGGGGTGAGGGTGAAAGATGACTGTGTCTTCTCAGGCATTGGAATATAGTTCAAACTACATGGGGTTCAAGAGTTGTGGTGGACAAAGAGGACAGGAAATTAAAATCTCATATCATGAGAGTGGTTAATCTTAATGTAGGTTCAGCAAGAACACATTAATTTTTGATTGTAAACTTAAACCATTAACCAATAAATAAGCAATTGATGCAGGAGGTGAAACATCTGCTCTGAGGGTAGGAATAAGTGTCTTTTCAAAGATATCTTTTCAAAAGGTAATAAACCATTTTTAGTGAATCCATCTGTGACAAAAGGACTGCTTCACAGCACTAAGCTGAAACAGAGAATGAGGATTGCAGTAGGAATAAGCATTTTCCGGGGTAATGACTAAGATATAAGTGTAGGATATTTTACCATTAAAATGCATGAGAGGTAATACCACTGCTACTTATTAAGGGTTTTGCAAAAAAGCAAAGCTCTTCATCTGGATAGGGCTCCACCTGGAGGTTCAATTTTTTCCCATTTCTTCTATAGAGGGATTCCAGCTTTGTTGATATACTCAGCACATATTTCACATTCTGCTATGGATTATTAGTCACCTGACTAATGTAGTGACCCTCTACAACAGAGTGACTGCACCAGTAGACAACCAAAGGACTATGGATGTAATTTGTCTAGACTTCTGTAAGGCTTGTGATTTGGTCCTCCACAACATTCTGCCTACTAAATTGGAGAGGTGGGTTAGATAGATAAGGAAGTGGCTGAATAGCTTTACCAGAAAGTGAATTGACATTGGTGAAGATATTAAATACTATTGGCCCCTTCCAGGACCACCTGTTACTGATTTCCAATATGACATTGAACCACTCACTTCATTAGACCGTAGGATTGAGAGCACCATCAACAGGTTTGCAGATGACACCAAGCTGAATGATGAAGTTGGTTTGCTGAAGGAAGCGCCATACAGAGAGACCTGGACACCATTGAGCAGTGGGCCCCTGGGAACTTCATGAAGTTCAATATGGCCAAGTGCAGGGTCCTGCACCTGAGTCAGAGCAATCCCTGATATCAATACAGATTGAGGGATGGATGGATTGAGAGCAGCCCTACAGAGAACTTGTGGGTACTAGTGAACAAAAATTGGACATAAACCATCAATGTGTGCTTGCAGCCCCAAAAGCCAATTGTATCCTTGGCTGCATGAAAAGAAGGGTGAGCTGCAGAAAGGAGGTGATGTTCTCACCCTATGCTTAACTTTCCTGAGACACTACCTCAGTCACTGTGTCCAGCTCTGTAGCCCACAGTGCAAGAAAGGCATGGACCTGTTAGAAGAGGTCCAGAGGAGTGCCATGAAAACAGTCAATGGAATGGAACATATCTCCCATGAAGACAGATTGAGAGAGCTGGAGTTGGTCAGCCTAGAGAAGAGAAGGCTCTGGGAAGACCTTATTGCAGCCTTTCAATACATAAAGAGGACTTATAAGACAGATAGAGGAGGTCCTTTTACTAGGGCCTGTAGTGACAGGACAAGGAACAATAGGTTTAAACTGAAAATAGTAGGTTTAGATTAAACATAAGGAAGAAAATGTTACAATGAGAATAGCAAGACACTGGAACAGATCAACCAGAGAAGTTGTGGTTGTCTCATCCTTGGAAGGTAATTGAGGTCTTTGAGGAACCTAATCTAATGAAATATATCCTTGCCCATGGCAGGGGAGAAAATGATCTTTAAAGGTCCCTTCCAACCTTATACCTGATACATTATGTCTGGGAGAAAAGGATAGATTATTACTGGTACATTACTTAACACATCATTCCTGATATGTATTTTTAAAAAAGGAAGAAAAAAAAGAGGCAATTACCTTATGTCTGAACTTCCTGCAGCATCATCAGTCTGCCAAACCATTAGGCCCCTGAGAGTACAGCTGAGTTAATCCATGTCTTTTTAAAGATTAGACATTGTCAATCACTCAACACACCTAGTGGGAGCTACTTAATGCCTTATACGACAAGTAGCCCTGACTTTCCCAAATCTGTTTTGGAGTATTTCAGTTGTATATTGTAATTTGTTATCTTCCATTTTTTTAAATGTTTAACGTAGTACATGAAAATGTGTAGTAGTTCATCTGTCATATGTACATACCAGGATACTATCCAACAACTATAATTATGCCATAGAAAATTATAAAGCAAAGCCATGCTTTCTGAGCTACCTTTCTGAATTTTAAAGGTAGCAAGACAGTCTGCAAATAGGGAATTATTTGGCCTGAATTTTTGGTGAGAAAACCTTTCAGGAGACTCTTTTGCTAAATCTTTTTAAGAGAAGCAGTTTTCAGATAAACAGTTACTTATAATGAAGAAAAGGATTCTTATGCTTAACACTTTTTAGTATGTGAGTTCTTGGATTAATTCACCTTATTGACCTGATTCAATTTATTTTCCAGATAATTGTTTTATTTAAAATAAGAAAGTGTGTGTACTCAAGGTCAGTAAAGAAATTGTTAAAAAATGCATTTTCACAGAATCACAGAATGGGTAGGGTTGAAAGAGACCCCAGTGGGTCATCTAGTCCAAGCTTCCTGCTCAAGTGGGGACATCCTAGAGCACATGGCACAGAATTGCATCCAGACAGTTCTTGAATATCTTTAGTGAGGGAGACTCCACAACCTCTCTGGGCAATCTGTTACAGTGTTTAGTCACCCATACAGTAAAAAAGTTCATCCTCATATTTTACTTCTGCTTTCTTTATAGCTGTTGGGGAAAAAAACTTATGTGTAAACCCATTTAATAAAAAATGATGATGAAATTAACTGGGATGGTCAATGTAAATTCTCATTAGATTGTAAGACACAATGTTCTTGGAAATCTTTGAAGTCAGAATCCTACCTGAGCCCACTCTATTAAAGGTTATCTTAGGAAGTACTTTTGTACCCATTCAGTGCTTCAGCTTAATCGTACTTATGTGATGACTTACTGTGTTGCAACTAAAATGTAGACTTTTATTTATGGAAGGAGGCACACAGTCACGCAAACTACTTCTGTGCTCTACACAACTTTTCAGAGCAAATGATAATTTGGGAAAATAAGCAATAATTTTATGCATAATCACTTTGAGCTAATGCCCAATAATGTTACAAGTACAATTAAGTAAATGACCTTGAACATTTTATTAGCAACACTGTCTGTAGGCTGTCACAGGGGACTCTGAATCAGGATGCTGATGCTGTTTCAAAATGTGCCATTGGCAAGATATTTTGTTTGTTCAAGTTTGCTCAAGCACACATGATGATATTCTTCGGTTTGTTTCTTCTTTCATTAGTTTGCCATGGATAATAATGAATGTGAACATTTTTTCTATAGTTCATAGAATCATAGAACCATAGAATATGCTGAGTTAGAAGATACTCATCAGGATCATTGAGTCCAATCTCTGTCCCTGCAAAGGACATCCCAAGAATGACACCATGTGTCTTAGAGCATTGTTCAGATGCTTCTTGAACTCAGGCTTGGTGCTGTGACCATTATCCAGGGGAGCCTGTTCCGGTGCTTACCCACCCTCTGGGTGAAAAACTTTTTCTAATAACCAACCTAAACCTCCCCTGACTCAGCTTCAAGTCATTTCCTTGAGTCCTGTCATTGATCATGAGAATGAAGAGATCTTTACCTGCCCCTCTGCTTCCCTTTGTGAGGATGTTGAAGCCTGCAGTGAAGGCTCCCCTCAGTCTTCTCTTCTCTAGGCTGAACAGACCAAGTGACTTCAGCCGCTCCTCATATGGCTTTCCCTTCAGACCCTTCACCCTCCTCCTGGTGCTTCTTTGGACACTCTAACAGGTTAATTACTTTTTTACATTGCAGTGCCCAAAACTGCACACAATATTCAAGGTGAGGCTGCCNTTACTTAACACATCATTCCTGATATGTATTTTTAAAAAAGGAAGAAAAAAAAGAGGCAATTACCTTATGTCTGAACTTCCTGCAGCATCATCAGTCTGCCAAACCATTAGGCCCCTGAGAGTACAGCTGAGTTAATCCATGTCTTTTTAAAGATTACACATTGTCAATCACTCAACACACCTAGTGGGAGCTACTTAATGCCTTATACGACAAGTAGCCCTGACTTTCCCAAATCTGTTTTGGAGTATTTCAGTTGTATATTGTAATTTGTTATCTTCCATTTTTTTAAATGTTTAACGTAGTACATGAAAATGTGTAGTAGTTCATCTGTCATATGTACATACCAGGATACTATCCAACAACTATAATTATGCCATAGAAAATTATAAAGCAAAGCCATGCTTTCTGAGCTCCCTTTCTGAATTTTAAAGGTAGCAAGACAGTCTGCAAATAGGGAATTATTTGGCCCGAATTTTTGGTGAGAAAACCTTTCAGGAGACTCTTTTGCTAAATCTTTTTAAGAGAAGCAGTTTTCAGATAATCAGTTACTTATAATGAAAGAAAAGGATTCTTATGCTTAACACTTTTTAATATGTGAGTTCTTGGATTAATTCACCTTATTGACCTGATTCAATTTATTTTCCAGATAATTGTTTTATTTAAAATAAGAAAGTGTGTGTACTCAAGGTCAGTAAAGAAATTGTTAAAAAATGCATTTTCACAGAATCACAGAATGGGTAGGGTTGAAAGAGACCCCAGTGGGTCATCTAGTCCAAGCTTCCTGCTCAAGCGGGGACATCCTAGAGCACATGGCACAGGATTGCATCCAGACAGTTCTTGAATATCTTTAGTGAGGGAGACTCCACAACCTCTCTGGGCAATCTGTTACAGTGTTTAGTCACCCATACAGTAAAAAAGTTCATCCTCATATTTTACTTCTGCTTTCTTTATAGCTGTTGGGGAAAAAAACTTATGTGTAAACCCATTTAATAAAAAATGATGATGAAATTAACTGGGATGGTCAATGTAAATTCTCATTAGATTGTAAGACACAATGTTCTTGGAAATCTTTGAAGTCAGAATCCTACCTGAGCCCACTCTATTAAAGGTTATCTTAGGAAGTACTTTTGTACCCATTCAGTGCTTCAGCTTAATCGTACTTATGTGATGACTTACTGTGTTGCAACTAAAATGTAGACTTTTATTTATGGAAGGAGGCACACAGTCACGCAAACTACTTCTGTGCTCTACACAACTTTTCAGAGCAAATGATAATTTGGGAAAATAAGCAATAATTTTATGCATAATCACTTTGAGCTAATGCCCAATAATGTTACAAGTACAATTAAGTAAATGACCTTGAACATTTTATTAGCAACACTGTCTGCAGGCTGTCACAGGGGACTCTGAATCAGGATGCTGATTCTGTTTCAAAATGTGCCATTGGCAAGATATTTTGTTTGTTCAAGTTTGCTCAAGCACACATGATGATATTCTTCGGTTTGTTTCTTCTTTCATTAGTTTGCCATGGATAATAATGAATGTGAACATTTTTTCTATAGTTCATAGAATCATAGAACCATAGAATATGCTGAGTTAGAAGATACTCATCAGGATCATTGAGTCCAATCTCTGTCCCTGCAAAGGACATCCCAAGAATGACACCATGTGTCTTAGAGCATTGTTCAGATGCTTCTTGAACTCAGGCTTGGTGCTGTGACCATTATCCAGGGGAGCCTGTTCCGGTGCTTACCCACCCTCTGGGTGAAAAACTTTTTCTAATAACCAACCTAAACCTCCCCTGACTCAGCTTCAAGTCATTTCCTTGAGTCCTGTCATTGATCATGAGAATGAAGAGATCTTTACCTGCCCCTCTGCTTCCCTTTGTGAGGATGTTGAAGCCTGCAGTGAAGGCTCCCCTCAGTCTTCTCTTCTCTAGGCTGAACAGACCAAGTGACTTCAGCCGCTCCTCATATGGCTTTCCCTTCAGACCCTTCACCCTCCTTCTGGTGCTTCTTTGGACACTCTAACAGGTTAATTACTTTTTTACATTGCAGTGCCCAAAACTGCACACAATATTCAAGGTGAGGCTGCCCAGTGCAGAGCAGAGTGAGACAATCCCCTCCCTCAACCAGCTGCTGATGCTGTGCCTGATGCCCCCGAGGACATGGTTGGCCCTCCTGACTGCCAGGGCACTGCTGACTCATATTCAACTTGCTGTCAACCAGGACCCCCATGTCCCTTTCCATGGCAATGCTTTCCAGCATCTCTTTCCCCAGTCTGTACAAACACCCAGAGTTGCCCCATCTCAGGTGCAGAATATGGCTCTTTGCCTTGTTGAACTTCATATAGTTGGTGATTGCCCAGTCCTCTAATTTGTTGAGGTCTCTCTGCAGGGCCTCCCTGCCCTCCAGGAAGTCGACAGCTACTCCCAATTTTGTGTCATTGGCAAACTTAGTATTCCTTTGATTCCTGCATCCAAGTTGCTCTTGAAGATGTTGAAGAGAACTGGGCCAAGGATGGAGCCCTGTGGAACCCCACTAGTGACTGGATGTCAGCATAATGTTACCCCATTCACTGTAACTCTTTGTACCTGACCCGCTGCATGATGTGTTTATCCAACTGTGTGGGGGAAATTTTGTCCAGAAGAATACTATGAGAGGCAACACCAAAAGCTTTGCTGAAGTCCAAAAAGATTACATCTACCAGCTTTCCTCCATCTACTAGATGGGTTACCCTGTTATAGAAGGAAATCAGATTTGACAAACAGGACTTCCCTCTCATGAAGCCATGCTGTCTGTGACCAATGACTACATTGTCCTCCAGGTATTTTTCAATACCTCTCAGAATAATCTTCTCCAGGATTTTACCAGGTACTGAAGTTAGACTGTCAAGCCTGCAGTTTCCAAGGTTCTCCTTGCCATTGTTGAAAATGGGAACAGTGTTAGCCAGCTTTCAGTCAACTGGACCTCCCTGGATTCTCAAGACCACTCAATCAGCCAGCTCTTTGAGGATTCTCTGTGAAATCCTACCAGGCCCCATAGATTTGTAGGGATCCAGCTGGAACAGCAGACCCTGCACAAGTTTAGAGTCCAATAGGAGTTGATTATTCTTGCAGTTGTGATTTTCCAGCTCTAGGTGCTGAGACCCCCTTGGTTCCATTAATCAGAAGTCAGAGGCAAAGAATTCATTAAACTTTTCAGCCTTGTCTATGTCCCTGGTTTGTGGATTCATATCTATATCTTCAGTTTTGTATTTCAATGTATTTAGTTAATGCTTTCATTATTGCTAATACTCATCATAGATTTCTGGAAATTTCCTTTTTAAATTGAGCAATAAAACAGCTATATAAAAAAATCGATATTATACCTACTTATCTTTCAAAGAAGACCAGTCCCTTAAACTTGTATTTCTGGTACAAATGGGTTTGTAAAATCAGAATTTATTTTCCGCAAATATCAGTAACACCAGGAACAGAATGATTATGTTTTTAGGATATTCTATCAAACTCCTAAAATCTTTGCTGAATATGAACCAGAATGCAACCTGAACAAGACTGAAGTAAATCCACTTAAAATTGGAAATGGTACTTGTAGAAAATATTTTTTTCTTATCTATGCTGTTCTCAGTGTAAAAATTTCCAGTATTTATTTATTTCACTGAGGTTGAAATATTGAGATGCAACGTGATTTATATTTTAGTACCTATTTTAGATCAGGAAGTTTGTTGGAACAGAGCTTATATTTCCATGTTAGTATAAAAATCTATGTCAGTAAAAAGTTAAGTAGTGTCTAAAACATCAGAGATAGTTCAAATATGTATCTACCCCCTGGAAAAGTCAGAACAAAAAATAGAAATGTCTCAATGACAACCAATAAAAAAATTGTTGTCAGAAGAGTAATCACTATTGTGCCCTTAAACAGGGATGACCAAAAAGCTATTTTATTTTTGAATTATGTGTTTAGTAAGATGTTCTTACACTTGGGAATGGAAAGTGAAGGTCCTCATCTAGTTTCAAGTTACAATATCATAAACACATCGTCATTATATTTTCAATCAGAAAAATCAAGAAGATTCAGAAAATACAATCTATACAAGTTCAAGGAGGTGATAGCAACCCCCAGAATAGTCATTATAGAAAGCTCTGCCTACATCTAAATAGAAAAAATGTTCAGGTCAAACTTTCACAGAATAGTTCTTCAATGCTGACTTATTTTATTCTTGGAGCTGTTGATTAAAAATTAGTCACAGAGAGTTTGAAAGAAAATCAGGTGAGTTTGTTAAAATATACTTATATCTGAATCTTCAAACAGTGACTACAATGTTAATGGTCATGGTACCTTGGAAAATATCAAGAAACAAAAACATCTACATGTTTTTTGAACACTTACAGGGGTGAGGGTATAGAATATTGCTCATAGTTTAGGATCCCCATAAATTCAAAAAGGAGACAAAGCAAAGGAGAAACAGCACACTCATATAACTACTTAGTAGAGATGGTTAACTATGACATCTCTGTGAGAGTTTGTGTCTGATGAAGTAAACTAAGAAATAAAATTGCTAAAAATGTAATGCAGAATAGGATTGTGCAGAAGTAAGAAAAAACTTTGAAGAGGGAAGTGCATGACCAAGAGTATAAGGACAAACAAAAGAAGTACAGACTAAAAGTAGAAAATATAAAAGACCAGTAGTAAACCTTACAAAATCATGTTTGGGACATTCCAGTAAAACTCCAAATCATAACATGAATTAAGACTATGACACTGCCAGAGAATCCACCTCAACCCTGAATTAACCTCAAGTTTCATTCATGGTTTAGTTTTTCTTATGGCAGATAAACTGATGCTGAATGAAGCACTGGTATTTTTCAGTATACTAATTACTGCATAGGGGCATTCTCTTGAAATGCTTTTCATGCCATGAATAACAACACAAATTCTCTGTAGCATTTTCCATGGCAAGTATTTGATATTGTTAACATTCTTTTCATTACAGAATTTATACTAAATATTTTGGTTGTGGGATGCTTGCTGTTTGTTGAAGTTCACCTTCTTAAAAAATATCCTTTATTCTGGTCACCTTTACAGTAGTTGTCTTTCAGATCTCATCAGTGTTTTCTGAAATATCACCATATTCAGATATACCTGGCATAACAGCATGTTATTACAACTTTTTCCTCTTAAAAATTCTTATAAAAGATTACTGATACAATTTGGATGTTACAGAAGAGTAGAGTTTGTGGTTCTTTTTATAGTCTGTCCTTTCACTAGTGATGCTACCTCCATAGAATGACCTTTTTAAACTTTGCTAACTGCTATTTTATTGGAGAGTTTTGCTCACTTCTGGCAAATGCTGTGAAAAATCAGTAGGGATTTAAGTAGAAGACTGCCCTTTGGACTTTAAACAACATATGTTGAAAGGGACTTTTATTCACAGGGAGGTATGCTGTTTAACAGAGTGATTTTGTTGCTGTTGTGTTAAAAGATTAGATTTTAGTATGTTGTGGGTTTAAATGTGCTTTCATTTATATTTAAAAGGATAGGCTCAGCAGTTAATTTTTGTAACTAAATCTGGCCTGCTTTGGTTTAGGGAAGGGAATGTGAAGGGAGTAGAAGTCAGTGAATAGCCTGCTGGTCAGTGTCATAGCTATAGAAGTTTGAGTAATCCAGATTTTGAGTCTAATGCATTACACACATAGAGAACTTAATCAAAGAAATGCTCAAGTATTACAATGGTCAACCCCCAATTCTTTCTTTATGCTTATTATTGGTTGTAGATTAAATACAAGTTTAAAACATGGTCTTCTTTTTTACCTGATAATCAGTCCAGAAGGTTAGTCTAGGCTTTGATGACACTGGAATTTTGACTTCTCCTTTTATAAATATTTTGAAAACTTGCAATAGATCTCAGTGGATTTCAAATTCTTAAACCCTGGAGATTCAGCTGAGCCTTGGGCAAATATGTCCAAGAGTCACTTCCAGTATAGTAATATACAGAGTGTATCTGTCTTGACTGTATGAAAGTAGATGAAAGAAGATATTCTACAGTAAATTTCTTTTCTGCACTTTTCTGGCTCTTGGTTTTAATATTCTTATACTATTTAGAATAAAGTAATATTTTTCTGTAGATTGGCTGGGTAAATTTTGACTACTTTCATCTGCTCTCTTCACTGGGACATATTTAGGTGTGAGGCATTGAGGTAAAAAGAATTATTCTAAAGGAAATTATGAAAAGAAAATTTCTACTTAAAGAAGTGTAAAATATTCTTTAAAGATTAAAGAGTACCCAGACAATTACTCAGCCAGCCCTAAGAAAGCATAATGGGAAAAAAAAACCCAAACAAACTCCTGTTGATCAGGGAACTGCTCAAGACATAAAAAAGAAATGATCCCAAATAAGAGATCCTTAGTCTCTGACTCCTCTAAGTTTTGTGTAAGACATTACTTTCTCAGGAGTCCCCTACTGTGAGAAAACAGGGTTCTGAAGAGAAAAAGTGTAGTAGCCCTCTGGAGTTTCATTGTAGATAATTAAGTGGGAAACTGCCAGACTCCAAGAGACTTTTTAAATAGTAAATATTTTCAAAACACAGTAGACCCTTCTCACTTATTTGAGCAAGAAATCTATTAGGTTCTTAGAACCACTGATGCCTGAAAATTAATTTGATGTGTTTTCAGAAAATATGGTCAAAGATACCCTAGGCAAGAGTCCAGGACAAAATTTACTTCGGCAACGGTTCTGCTTGAAGTTTTGTTTTCTTTCAGACTGAAATGGATTTTCATTAATTTTCATAGATTTTTTTTAAAGCTTTCCATTTTAAGAAGGCCGTGTAAAGGTACTTAGCTAATACCGGATTTTAAAGTGATATATTTATTGAGTATTAGAAGATGAAAGATTATAATTTGCATCATATAATTAAGTACAGCATTGACTCCCAGGAAATAATATGCAGAACCTGTTCAGTGCATGAAACTGATATTTTTAATTTATGTCATCAATTATTAATCTGATAGCAAGTTTGACTGGTGTAGAATTTAACTACGTTCATCCTTTCCCAGTGCTTTTATCCCCTTTCAATGAATTGGATTCACATTTAAAAAGTAACCATTCAAAATATCTGCCCCTCATCCTTTCCACAGAAAAAGAAGATGGTTAGATCTCCACTAAGGAGTACAGTTGCATGTAGAACTGCTAATAACATATAGCAAATATTTTATTTTCATTCAAATCAGAAATCTCATCCTGGAAAGGTGTCAAAACATGAAGTTCCTCTACATTTCATTTTCTCTTTCTTTTGAATAAATCCTCTGTTTTTTCACCATAATAACAAGTGGGTTTTATTCTCCAGTGGATTTTGTTGTCCATTTTTGTTGTTTGTTTTTTTCTTTTTATAAGAACTAGCAGCCCTTTGTGTTAAAATATTATCTAATTGGCATTTTGTAATTGAAGTACTATAAAGAGCATGGAGAACGAATGACTTAGCCGGCAAAGTCTTTAAACAGATACTGAGAGGAAGAGATTAGAGATAAAATCCGTGGGGTTTGCTACCGCTACCTAAATTGTGGTGGAAAGCATTAAAATTCTCTCAAGCACCCAATAGCTCTGGCAAGCTAAAGATATAATTAAAAATCAAGGAAGGATAAGGTAATGCTTCCACTTCACTGAGATGACCTCTGCAGTTCAGGACTAAATATTTATCTAGAGTTAATCAAATTTCCTTGTATTTCCCACACTTTCTCCTATACTTGTAACTGTGGATTTTTGCATTGTTTATTTAGTATTTTTTTCTAGCTGGCATATGTCAATTACCACTGACATTTCCTTGCCTAAGAAGTTATAGTTCTATCCTTTTACCTTGTGCATGTTTATATTATGATTTCCTGGAGTTATCTGTCCACCTTAGAGTTTTTAATGTCTCTGTCCTTGTGTTACGGTATTGAAAAAGGAAAGTAGTGCCCCCTCAAGCAACTTCTTTACAACATTGGAACAGAAACATTAAAAGTCTGAGACATTATCTAGTATCAGAAGAAAGGCTGTGACAGATCAGCATGTGAATCCATTTTTCTCAAGTTACAAGCCAGTGTCTGATCCAATGCATCCTGTAAACATAAAAATGCACCAAATTCTCTATGACGTCTAGGAATAAAGATTTGAATCACAGCTACCTAAGAGTGTGGAATACTTCTGTTAAAAAAAAAATAAATTGGAAAGTATGTCTCTGTCCCAGCTGGCAGCTGAGTCCCATAAAGCCACTTGCTCACTCCCCATTGCTGGGATGGGAGAGAGAACTGAAAGGGTAGAAGTGAGAAAACTTGTGGGTTGAGATAAAGACAATTAATAGATAAAACAAAATCTGCACGTGCAATCAAAGAAAAACAAGGATTTCATTCACTACTTACACAGGGCAGGCAGGAGCTCAGCCCTCCTCAGGAAAGCACGGCTCCATCACATCTAACAGTTATTTGCAAAGACAAATACCGTCACTTGGAACATACCCTTCTTCCTACCTCTTTCCCTCACTTTATATACTGAGCATGATTTCATGTGGAATGGAATATACCTGTGGCCAGCTGGGGTCAGCTGTCCTGGCTGTGTTCCATCCCAACTTCTTGTACACCCCCAGTGTCCTCACTGGTTGGGTGGTGTGAGGAGCAGAAAAGGCCTTGATGGGCTGCAAGCAACAACAAAAAACATCTTTTTATTATGAACACTTTTCAGCACCAACCCAAAACATAGCTCCATACCAGCTACTATGAACAAAACAGCCGAAACCAGCATATTCTTTCAGCAAGGAAAACATTCACTGATGCCTGAAGCTTTCTTAATGATAACTCTTTTGTCAAACTCACTGGCTGTTTCCAACAAGCTGCAGGTTCAGGTCTTGATCTGGAGTACTGTCATGTAACAACAGCTCTGTTCCTGATCATCTTTCTGTACTTCTGTCTATGTCTCCCTCTATTCTCTTCACCTTGATTAAGCCACAAATCTCTATGTGTATATTTAAATGGCATTGTACTGCATGTAGCTGAAATGAAGTTTTCCACTTTAAATTAAATAGAATCTGCAAAGCATTACTTACCAGTACTGAACTGAAACAAAGTACTAGTTTTGGCCAACTGATAAAAATACACACAGTCTCAGTAATTCAAGTAAATCTGACTTCAGTCATAGTTGTTTTATATCTTTGCACAGGATGACCTGATAGTAACTGGAGTCCATCCTTATGTATTTTTTCCAAGAGGTTTTTTTTCTAGCAAGTGTAGCTGATTATTTTTTGTGAGCTTCATTATCACCCTGAAGTTATACTTCAAGAAAGGTGCATTGAGAATCATACAAAGACATACTACTCTATTCGTTTACAAATTCCTGTCTTCAATTTTGAGAGATGATTTTCTTTAGTTATATTCTAAATGTGGCTTTTTTTTTTTTTTTTTACTTCTGAACAAGGATCTAGGTAAAAACTTGTCACAGATCTCCATTTCAGAACCTCAGAGATGTTTTTTCTCTTCCCATCTGTCCTTCTTTTTAAAATCTTTAGTGTGTTCATTATTTTTATCAAATCTTGAAGCTCCAAAAGAAACAGGGCGCTGTACTTTTTTCAGTCTTTGCCTGTTGCTGTGAGTACCATTACCAATAAAGACACATTTTCTGAATGGCACTGAATGGCAAGATGAACAATGAATACAGTTGTAAAATGCACTACTAAACATGTTCCAAAATCTCCATTGCTCCCTATTTCTATAATTTAGCTGTCAAGAGCACTATTTATTTTGAGGTTTGTTCTATGAGTTATGTATAATAGGCATAGAAGTTAATGCTACATTACATTCATTTTTGGTTAGATCATAGTGAAGTGGCATTTTACATGCTGTGAACTCAGCAGGTATGATTGAAATTATAAATGCCTCTAAGAACAGAATTTTGCATATCAATATAAATTTATTTCTAAACAAGTCTACTAAAGTAACATTGTAGTTTTACAAGTTAGTCCTATGATTCCCTCCATACCAGTCTGAGCTACCAGTGGTGCTTCTACTCAATTTGGTTTCTATTTGTAATTTCTTAACTACTACCAATCACACTATTTGTTAGATTCCTATTTATTTATTTATTATTGTATTAAGCTCTGCAGCTGTTTCCATTGATTTCCATATCAATTTTGGGTGAATGAAACATAATTAATTTTGGTTTCCATGTTGCTTTTGTCAGCCATTAGGCCGCTTAAAGATTCTGTGCTGCTTTTGTTCTGAGACCAGAGTGGTTTTTTTGCTTTTCTTTACTTTATGGCTCACAAAAAAAGTTAACATTTCGCTGGTGAGTTTACTGTCCAACCAGAAAAATGAAGAACTCATGAGAAATAGTTACAAAAGTTTCCAAACCACTGTCTTTGGGAAGAACATAGATGTTGGTCCTTGGACAAAAATTATGTTAAAGGATACCACTCTGTGATTAGTGCATAGACAAGCAGAATCATTGCAGCCATAGTTTGAATAGGTGATAAATTTTAAAATGAAATAATGAATTTTAAGTTTGCATTATTTAGATTAGCAGTTTGCTGTTAATCAGTTTGGGTTTTCTAATCAACATCTAAAGAAATCTTAACAAGTTTTCTGTCATGACTACAACCCAAAAAGTTACTCATAAACTGTGGCACTGAGCATTCTGCATATTTAATTTTGTTCTTGCCTAAAGAGCAAATTTCTGTTTGAAATTTCATGTTGAAACAAGTGTGTTATTGATTTTATTATGTGTGATTTTACCTACTCACTACTTCTATTTTCTGTGAAACAAAAAGGACTATTCTGTCTTTAGTCTTTTTGAAATACCTTTTCAGAGATTTGAAATGTTTGTAGTGATATAAATAGTACAAAGGTTCTAGATTCTACACCTCTAACTGGGCTAGTTAAGCAAATTTTAGATTTCATTTTCATATTCTTGATTCTGTAACAGATCCAATTTCTATCTTGAGAGATTTACCCTTGTAATAATT
>VWZD01003252.1:46371-87780 GCA_013396695.1 Sakesphorus luctuosus
AACCTTTTGTGATACATGCCTCTTTCTAAGATACGTTGCTGTTTCTGTGTGAGAAGACTCTTTGACATTACTTTATTTACACTGACTTTTTACCATTTGATATTTGAATTCTGTGCTTTCAAAACACTTAACTCAGATGTCCCTATCATCTTTGATATCTAGCAACCATCCAGGTTTAGCACAATCAATTCAGCCACTGGCTTTTACTAGCAGTTAGGTACATTTTCCCAGAAACTGGTATATGTTACCATTAATGATTAGAATTTGCTTACATTAGTCGCTCTATGAAATCCAAGTAGATATAGGAATGCTTCAAGATGCAGTTGACTGTGAATTGAACCATGAGTTTACCTACTGACAAAAGCAAAGTAGCCTGAAAAGTAGAAGCCTGATTTTATTGCAATTTGAATGGGACACAGTAATACATTTATTTTGCCAATGAATTACTTTTTACCCAGACAATTCAAATCTAGCTATGTGGGGAGGCTAGTAGGTGAAAGTAGAAAGTAGACTATTCAATTGAGATATGAGGAAATAAGATTTAAGGTTCTATAGGCTCTGAATTGCTCCTATAGTTCCTGGGCTGATGCTGTATTATAAGGCTCTTCTTTTGATGACTTCTATTTAGTTATCTTTTAAGGTAATTTTGGCTTAGTTTTGGGGGGATTTTTTGTCTGCAATACAACTTAAAGCTTCTCCCACCAAAAAAAAAAAAAAAAGTCAAATCTCATGTTGCTTAACAGGAAAGGGGAGTTTTGAGGTACCTCTGTGTTAAGTATCCTGTGGAGGGATTTTTATTGTTTGTTTTGAGGTCTTAGTAACTATAACTTTGGACCTTTCCCATTCATTTAAATCTAAGTGGCCACAGTCAGATCCCGTCATATACTTGACTAGGAGGACAGTTTCTACTTCTTTACAATGTAACCTTTATCATGAGAGAGTACCAAAATCAGAGAAATGTAAGCCCTCTCCCTGTAGAGGTTGATCTCAATGAATAATGTATCATCTGTCTCTCCATCTTTTTTATGTAATCTATTTGAAGCTCCTTGGTGAGCAGTGAGTGCTGAATATCAATGACAGCTGTGTTAAGACAGCCAGGAATATTCATGAAGATGTTTGTGAGTAGTTTGCTGTTTCATTTCCCTGATACATGGAAGTATTTCTACTCACTTATTGGGAAACAATTACACTTACAAATGTTTGCTTGAGAATTCTAATACGGAAATTAGTGTTTAGTAGAATACTATTCATTTATGCCAATTTTGAAAGACCTAATGCCCTTTAGGACTACTTAACTGATCAGTCTAGCATAGACAAGGAGTGCTATTTTCTTAGCAAAGAACATATAAAGTAGCAATCCAACACTATCATTGTTTCACTGTTTTAATTTCTTTAGGCCAAATGAATAAGGGTTTCCTTGAAACTGAGGGGATTCAGATGGTTCTTCAATGCAACTTAGGAGAGGGGCATGGTTTCAACCCTTTTTATTTTGTTAGGAGAATTCCCCTAATTACTCAATTGTTATGGGTCAAAACCCAACAAAATTTTGAAAATAAACAAAATAAAAAGGTACATTTCAGGCTTTTTGGCAGGTATGCACCACTTGAAACAGAGTTACACAATTGTTTCACAGTCAACACTTTCTTTGAATGTCCAGATTCTTCTAAGACAGTCTGTTGCAGGTATGTTAAAGACTCATGACTTCACACAGCTTCCTATTTTTAGAAAATAAAAGAACATGCAGTTCAACTACTTTAATGAATGAGTGAAATGAAAAAAAAATAATTAGATCTTGTCTTAGCATTAAAATTAACCTTTTTCACTCTCCCAAACCTCACTGGAGAGAAAGAGATAAGAGAAGACTGACCATTTTCTGTAGGAAACATCTATGACACAAAACAGCCTATAGAAGGAAATACGAGCATGGATATGTGAATTACAACACGCAGGCAGCATAATGATGCTGTAAGGCCTGTATAGAACAGACATTATACAGACATTACAGTTGGAAAGTACCTCAGGAAATCTTTAGTCCAACCTCCTGCTCAAAGCATGGTCAACACTGAATTTCTGTCAGGTTGCTCCAGTTGAGTCTTGAAAACCTCCAAGGAATCACATTACAGTTTTTGGTCTTGTATACCAAAAGTAAAAAACATTTTCATTTTATTTGAGGTGGTTGAAGTTTTCACCAACTCTTGTGAAAAGATCATTCCCATAGCTTGAAGAGCAGGCAAGGTTGGTAAAAGTCTTGATAAGGTTTGCCAAGAAGAAATTTGCCAAGAAGGCAAATGGCATCCTGGCTTGTATCAAGAACAGCATGGCCAGCAGAATGAGGGAAGTATTTGTTCCTGTGTACTACTCACCGGTAAGGGCACACCTCAAGTATTATGTCCAGTTCTGGGCCCCTCACTTCAAGAAAGACATTGATGTTCTGGAATGAACTCAGAGAAAGGCAGTGAAGCTGGTGAAGAATCTGAAGCACATGTGCTGTGAGGAGTGCTTGTGGAGCTTGGGTTGTTTAGCCTGGAGAAAAGAAGGCTCAGAGGGGGACCTTATCACTCTCTACAATTCCCCGAAAGGAGGTTGTAGCCAGGTGGGGGTAGTCTCTTCTCCCAAGGAACTAGCAACAGGACAAGAGGACATACCCTCAAGCTGTACCAGGAGAGGTTCAGGTTGGACATCAGGAGGAATTTCTTCTCTGAAAGAGTTGTTAAATATTGGAATAAGCTGCCCAGAGAGGTGGTGGAGTCACCATCCCTGGAGATGTACAAGAAACAACTGGAAGTGGCATTTAGTGCCATGGTTTAGTTGACAAGATGGTGATCAGTTAAAAGTTAGACTCAATGATCCTGGTGGTCTTTTCCAACCTAAATGACTTTGCCATTCTGTGACAATAGAGCCATGCTGAGTTCCATCTTAATAAGTCTTCCTTTGAAGCTAGACTGCACTGCTTTCAGTTATACTTCTAATTATGTGTACCAAAACTAAGAAAACCATATGACAAGGGGACATTTTAAAAAATTAATGAATATGCTACAGTGCAGTGAAAACTGATTCTTATCCTTGTAAGGCTTTCCTGCTGTAAAACTTCCGTGAGAAGTAGCATGGTAAGAGAATGGAGAATGATATTGATAGTAGTTTAACTATTTGAAGTTTTTCTGAGCTAGAGATAAAATATTTATATCTACCAGATGGAGAAATGCTATTAATCCATTCCTCATGAAAGGCTTTTAGTCAATAGTTGTGTGCATGCTGTGGTTGTCACCAGTGAAAATGGAAAGCTTTTAATATACATAACAGATAACAGTTGTAATTGAAATTCTATTTCTTTCCTTTAAATAATCTAGGGAATAAATAACATCTTAAACAATAAATAGCTGTATTTTGGCTAGCTACTTATATTAAAACTCTTTTCCAATTGCAAGTTTTCTTTTGCTATTTGTGTAATTCTATACATTCTTCTAGAATAAGCACTTGTCAAAAAAATTGCTTCTGCTTTTGCCAAATGAGGAGAGTTTTGCTCTAACTAAATTATATATGACCTCAATTAGACTCTCATAAAAATGGCAGCCTACAAAATGCTATGCATAACTGAATAGTATTTTATAAAATTTCTTTAAAAAATTTCAGGACCCTTTGGTAAATAAAAAATGAGCACAGGATATCACTATTTTATTACTTTGCACAGTCTTTAGCAAATATCACAAGTATTGTAACAAGATACTAAGGTACTATTTTTATTGTTAAAAATAAAAAAGGTTAATGTTGATGTTAACACTAGATCTAATTAGAAGTTTTTTTATTTCATTCATTCATTAAAGTGGTTGAACTACATGTTCTTGATTTTCTAAGAATACGGAGCTATGTGGAGTCATGAGATGCTTGCTGAAGTGAACAAAGATTTTGAAACATTTAAGAAACCAATCCTAGATACATCTATGTGCACATTTTAACTTTTCATATATATGAGTAAAACACTGAACTTAACAGGACTACTTAAGGATAAAGATAAGTATGACCATGTTTGGGCAATTGTGGTTATATGTTTGACTGAAAAGAGAATTTCAACTGGAATTTAATATAGATCTAACACAGGACAGGAAAACCAACTTCTCTGTTTAACTTAAATCAAATTTAAATGCAAATATACAATGTGAAA
This sequence comes from Sakesphorus luctuosus, assembly GCA_013396695.1. Taxonomy (NCBI): domain Eukaryota; kingdom Metazoa; phylum Chordata; class Aves; order Passeriformes; family Thamnophilidae; genus Sakesphorus; species Sakesphorus luctuosus. Next base: position 50,531 of record VWZD01003252.1, read on the forward strand.
GGATTTTTTGCCTACTGAGCTTTCTAGACCTCATAAACCGATGATGACTTTTCATTTCAGATGTATGAAGGATGTGCATTTGCAGGCGTAATTTTGAAAATGTCTTACCAAACAAATATATATGTGACCAATCTTGCAAAAACACTTTTTGAAATATACAACATATCAAATGAACTTACATTGCTCCCTTTGTCTTTCCTTCCTGGGAGTATTCTCATAAATGACCTTCAGAAGCATGAAACTTCAAGGATGAGAGACAAAAAATTCCATGATTATAATCATGTGCATTTGAATATTAGTTGAAGTCAAATGCAAATCCTACATTCATGTGCAATATTCTTAGCTCACTGTATTGATTGTTCACATAAGTAAAGCAGCTGTGCTTTTATGTGATTTCTGAAATAGCATGAACAATGGAAATACATACTGTCTTTGCCAAAACTAAACAGGGTATCAAAGCATTACTATTAAGCTTGGAATTTAGTAGCCAATGTATCAAGAATATCTTATATGATGCTGAAGTCAAACTTTGAATAATAATGTATTTACATAAATACCTTTTGATTAATTGTGAAGTAAAAAGGTCAAGTTTCCAAAGTTTTATTTCTATGCATTTACAACTTGAAAAGGTATTTATGAGCATTATCACCTACTTAGGCAAGTAATAAATTATATGTTCTGTGGAAAATTGCAGACTAATTTCACACCTTTTAGTTTAACTAAGCTTTCTTGTCAGAATGCTGGGATTTGAATTATCACCCAGTAAAATGCATGGTCTGTAAGGTTGCTGCTGTTAATATCATTATTAGTCACTTGTTACAATAAATTCTAAGAGCTAACCAAGAAGGTGCTCTGTTGAGCTAAGCAGTGTATAAATACAGAAATGGTGGGACAAGATAGTAACTAGAGAGGAAAGTTAAAAAGTGAGAAAAAGCATCGATCATAGAGAGAAAGGCAAGACTAAAGATGAATGAAAAGATACTTATGTTTTATGGCAGACATACACCAGACATTTTGAAAGGGATCCCCCATTTAGATCTTAGCACCTAATGACTATGCACTAGGTGAGACTGGACATTTGTTATGTTTTCCTGAGAGTGTCAGACTCTGGAGAGGCTGGGAATGGGAGCATTCCCCCATTCACAGCCTCAGCATGCTGAAAGAAAATGCTGGAACAGAAGAGAAAAGCATTGATGGCCAAAGACTTAGAACAGGGGAGTCTGGTCATAACTGCAGAAAGGTCTCAGGGCTGGTGCTCCCTGTCTGGCTTCTTTCTGTGGTTGTTAAGGCAGGATAGTCCCTATGAAGTTTTGTCTCATTTGCCTGGGGAACAGATAGGGATCACTGTGACTCTGTCCAGTGTCTGCTATTTGAATGCTGCCATCATACAAGTATTATGGAAGAGTTAAAGATTATCTTAAAAATAAGAGCTTGCAGATAAGTGTCTTTTCGGCTTTGTCTCCTTTTCTAACAAGATGATGTATTAGATGTCATACAAGTTATTAAATGTCTAGCCTGTATCAGACACAGGATGTCACAAAGAGATCACACAGTTATCACAGGCCAGCAGACATAAGGATTTAAAATCCTTCTCTGGATTACAGCCCTGGTGTAAACACATGGGAAGCTATTGCTTTCAGTGGAATTTAACTGAATGTACTAGCTAAGAATTTGTTATTAAGGGATAAAAGTAGCACTGATAAGATGCTCTTTTTTTCCTCACTGGTAAATGAAAAGGAATAATAGTACCAGCACCAATTAGCAGCATAACTGTAAGAGTACTTGTATTAGAGCCCAAAAAATAATGAGTTTCTATTTTGTCAACACCTTCCTCTCTTTCAAAAATCTCATGATATTGCAGATGCAAAATTTAGTTCAGGACTTTTTTTTTTTTTTTAATTTTGTTACATGAATTTAATTATCATGGAAATAGGCAACTTGGTAGAATTAAAAATTAAGTCATCATTTTTATCCATTGAACAGACATGAGTATGCTGTAATTGGCATCTCTGTTAGCACCTGCATTATAACCTGACAGGTACCTCATCCTAGGCCAATAGGTGAGCGAGTAGATTAGTTCCAATAGTAATGTATGTAAATTTTTCATGACAAAACATTTCAACCTTTAGCCTATCTGCCACATCTAATCTAATCAAAATAGGTATTTTTACAGCACTCGGTACTGTAGTTTCTAAGCGCTTTACAAATATTTTACATTATCAGCATTTTACAACTGAGAAAATTAGGTCATATTTCTACAAAGAAATATGTAGATTTAAACACAACATCTTTCAGCATAATCTGTTGCTTTAGAAAGTTTTTCTAATGTAGTTTTTTCTTTCTTTTTTTCTTCTTCTTACTCTATTGTTTATAGAGATTTCTTAACAACATGGCAAACACTGGTAAGGGAATTAAGTTTTGCTATGTATTATCTTTTAGCCACCGAATTTAATAAAACCAAAACTGAAAGTTCATTCTTCAATAGGATAACATTTAATGTTTTATTCAGGCAGCTATTTCATGCTTAGCGAGTACTTAATTTCCATTTACTCCAATGGACATTGCTTGAAGTTAATCATATATATTTACATGTATTTTCAAATGAGGATTAAAGCATTGGAAAACAAACATGTGTAGATCTCTGCCCATGAAATAGATATTACCTGATGGTGACCCCAGATTTTCTTAATTTATTGCTGTTAACAAAAGTCAACTTTATTGATCCTGTCACAGAAAAGAAATGGTTAAGAGATCTTTGATTTGTCCTCCTGGAATATACATAGGTTTGGACTATCCAGTGTAAAATTCCTGAGTGTACTGGGTAAATATTTTCAGCACCAGCACTTTGGTTATCACACAGAAAATGTCCTGTCAAATTTTACACTGTGTGGAGGTTTCTAAAGTGGAAACACAAAGGGACATGGAGGAATAATGTATGGCATGCAAACACACAGAGAGGAAATACTAGGAAACAAGTTCCACAGCAACTCCACTACAGCCCATTCATAAATGAGAACTGTGCAGAGCAGTCACAATAAATTGTAACATTGTGTCTTGAAACCAGTGAACTGAGGTTTAACTAACACATATGAGTGGTAAAAGGGAAAAAAACTGAGGGGTAAGAAATTAAACAAAGCAAGTGAATGCTTGTGTGGGTGATAACTAAAAGCAATGGTTCTGTTATGAATGTAGAAACAGTCGTCATAGATACAGAGAGAGCTGATTCTGGAGACAGTTAAAATGTCAGTGGACAGTCAGGCAATATGTGATAATATTGCTAAAAGTGAAAGTGGAATAAAGTGTGGGGGGAAAACCTCAACCCAACATGGTGGTGTTCACAGTCTCTTGCTATCCAATTTTGATTTCAAGGGTAAATAGTGCAGTTATTGGATCTCTTATTCTCACAAATTTGTGAAGTAATGATTTTGCTTACAGCTGTATACTCTAGGAACAGAACATATAGCTCAGGAGCTGAGCTGGCGCTAGAACGAGTGTTGCAGTTGAAATAACTGCAAACATTTCACTGCTGCTCAAAACTTCTTTCAGATCAATAATCTTTGCTGGCTTGAGAAAAGGCTTGAAAAAAATCTGCCAGGAATTATGATAAGATGATGATGAGGTTCTTATTTGGTTGCTTGCATTTTTAATTTTTTTTCTTTTTTTTTTTTTAATTTATAGAAAATACAGCAACATTTTTTTCTGATTCTTTGGCTCAAAAATAAGCCAATTGGCCACAAAGCAACAGGACCTAAAAGATAAACTATAGATTTGGTTTTGGTTTTGGTTTTGTAAGGAAATTACTAGAAGACAATAAGCTGATATAATCTGTGAGAAGATAAAAGAAAAAAAAAGCAGAATAAGTAGTTCCTAAGCCAGGGGAAACATTAAAGACTGCTTACCTCATATTAGGACAGTAACACAAGGCAAGAAATCTCATACTACTGGGAAATCTCTACACCAGGAGCAACTGACAAGTGTAAAACTATTCTTGGAGTACAGCAAAGCTGCAAATAAGCTAAGAAATATTTCAACAGTATGGCTGATAACAGAATCAAAAAATTAAAAGAAGGAGTTTGGGTGTTGTATTGGGTCTGGCTGAGATGGAATTCATTTCATCGTAACAGCCCTCCGAGTGCTGTGCTTTGCATTGGAAGGTGTTGATAACACACCAGTGCTTTGGCTACTGCTGGGCAGAGCATCAGTACTGTAACATTCCTACCCCAACTGAGGGCAAGATCCCAGGAGGGGACATAAGTAGGCCAGCTGGCCCAAACTAACCAAAGGGATATTCCATATCATTTGATGTCAGCTCAGATATAAAACCTAAGGAAAGGAGGAGAAAAGGGGGAGGGACATTCACTGTTTACAGTATTTACCTGCTGAGGAACCACTATGTGTGCTGAAGTCCTGCTTACTGTGATGTGGCCTGACATTGCTGCTGATGGGAAGTAAAGAATAAATTGTTATTTTCCTCTTTACTTGTGCATATGCAGACTTTCACCTTTTTTGCTTTAGTAAACTCTTATGTCAACCTGCAAGTCATTTTCCATCTTATTCTCTCTCCCCTGTCTGGCTGGAAAGAGGTTTGGTAGGCACTTGGCATCCAGCCAAGGTCAACCCACTACAGTTGTAAAGTCAACCTTGGAATGAAATAGTGCTAGGCTGATATTTGAATTTTATTGTCTGCTTGGGAGATGTTTGGAATACTTGCTTTTTATAGTTGTACAGTTTTCATCACATCAGTAAATGAATCTGATCTAAAGCAAAAATATTCTTATGAATAACACTCGACTAGGAGCTGCTTTATGTCTATAATTCTTCTTATTAGTCTTTTTTTTTTAATCATATTTACTGGAAAGGAGGATAACATTATAGTGAAGCAGCATTTATATAGATGATTTAACAGCAGTCATCTAAATGTAGTTACATGTATTTTCCCCTTCCATTTTTAAACATTTCAATTAAGAACAAAAATGAACAGTTATTTGAAGAGCGGATCTAAAAGCCTTCTGTGCTATTATTAAAAAGATAGAAGTCTGTTTTTCTCCTTTTATTCTTACAAGCCTGTATGCACATTTAGAATTTATTAACATTTTGAAATTTGTTCTTCTGGCTAGAAAACGCTGATCACAGCATAAAATGTCATCGTAATCGGGGCTTTTGGAGTAAAACAGCATTGCTTTTTATCTGGAGGCCTTTAACTTGGTTGTATGCCTCTCCCACTTGAGGATAATATTCAACAAGCAGGAATATAAATGTATTTTTTTTACACTGGAATCAAATCTCCAACATATTCTTTTGTGTTATTCATTATTTTTCTATTGCTGACACATTTTTTTCTTTGTTTTACCTTAGATTTTTAAGCTGATTTTCAGACTGGTTTCAAATATTCAGAACTAAAAAAGCTACTGCATAAGATTCTCATACATCCATATATTGCTTTTTTAAGCATTTATACTGTAATAGGAATTATCTTTTCCAGATATAGGTAGTTAACCTTAAGGAAGAGAATTTTAAACACATGGACAACTGATCTGCTATGTACATCTTCCACAACTGATCTTCTGTTCAAGACTCAGAAAGTGTTATTTATATCACGTAATAGATTCCTGTCAGGTGTCTGTTACCAAAAGAGCTACAGCAAGTCTACTCCACATTGTTTTGGAAAGTTTTACCTCTCTCTGAACAGTCTTGTTCTGGATAAAGTACCATTTATAAGTACTATTTACAAGTGCTGTTTCCAAATGAAGACTAGTTTTCATAGACCTCTTCTTTAATAAATGTTTGTATCTGAAAGTGCCACAACCCTTGTGATATATCTTTTAAAATATAGGTATGTGGCTAACAGTTTTGGTGTCTTCCAGCTGTGAAACTAAATGAACCTAAGCCTTGTTTTCTGCTTTCTAATTCCTAAGAATTAATACAAAAAATGAGAATATTATCCATAACAGTAAATCTTACAGCATCTGGTAATTATATTTCTGTGTCCCAGATATGCTATACTTTATCCAGTATATGGTCCACTTCTTAATTGCTTTCTAGCATGTAGAAAGCAAAGGGAGCAAATTAATCATATAAAATTTTTTGAATTTGCTGGACAGGGCATTGTCTCTTTCCATTGAATTCCTGTGATTTCTTTATTGCTATGTTAAAATCACAAGATTTGGAATAAGTTGGGTATCAAAAGGGATCTGGAAAGGAGTGACACTTGCCAGACCAAGCAGATACTCTCAATCTGTCGTATCAGTGATTTACACATACTGGATACATACCATTTTGAGGAATAATTCTTAACCCTGCAATTCATACCAGAGTCAAGAATTTAGAGGACTAACAAGTTCCTTAAGACAAAAGGATTCAGGACTTTCCTGTAGTTAGGTAGATGATCATTTATCTGCCTTTCATCAATAAAAACCTTGCACTGGAAGCTTTTTAAGGCCTAATTTCTGTGGGTTTACATATACAGTGGTCTCTCAGCTTCCACAATAAAATAAGGCATTAAGATGGAAATCCCTGATGAATCAAAACTGGTACTCTCTCCAGGGAGAGTTAGTGGATCACATCTGCAATCTGCACTTAAGACCTCTAAGACTTGCCACTTACTAGTTTTAATACTCTTCAAATATATCCCACAGGATAACTAGAAAGATATCCACTTCATTGCTTCCTAAAACACATTCAGCAGGCAAAAGCTTCAACACACTTAAAAGTACAGCTCTGAGGTAAATAGGGACTGTGAGGCCACACATCAGCCTCTTATGATGCTTCAGATGCTTTCTGCACCATTTTGTTCAAAAATGAGTGCCATGGGCATGTCATCATGGGATTAGGTTCTCACTTAAACTGGGAGTAGACAAGATTGCCACAGAATTAATTCAACCAAAGACACTACAAGTGTTGGAGCTGGGAAGAGTACCAGGGTGCACTAACCTTTTCTCCTCATACATTCACCTTCAGGTGAATGTTGTCTCAGGTTGGGTAAGAGAAACTAATGTTTAGTAATGGGAAATGACAGAGATTTCTTAGGATTCCCCTCTTTCTAAGTCTGCATCTGCTACAAACCTAGTTAACACAATGAGCATTTACGTAAGTCCTGAGATAAATCCATATTTATACTGCTCAGCGAAGACTTTCTGATTCCTGTGGACCAATTCTGTCTGGTAGGGGAGAGTTTTCTAATTTTATAGCTAGATGTATGTGACAAGTCTATGGGTGTTCTAGATTTCTATCTTTTCATTTTAATGCCAAACTGCTTTGCTGTTGCTTCCATGGCTTTTCTATGGACGGGTGGTCCTGCAGCTGAGATTGCAAACATAAGCTAATTGTTCTTTTATCTTTCTTGCCATTTCATTAGTGTTCTGGGACAGGATCCAACTGCCATGGAAGTTTTCTTAATCCTCCACCTCTAATTTCTTGCTGATCACTACTGACCTGATAATAGTACTCTGACATTTTCTTTTCCTTTTTTTTTTTTTAATTTCCTTTTTTCCCCTTGGACTTTTGGAGTTTTATATTTATCTTTCTGGTTTTTTTTTCTCAAGTACGTATGTGAGACGCAGATCCTGTCTACTTTTCAGAATTTTCTTTTTTTTTTTCTGTCAGTGAAATTACACTTTCTATGCCTTAACGATGTGACCATATTCTCTGTGGCTTATGTATTTGAACATAATCTTATTTACTTAACCTTTCACTTGCTTCTTTCTGTTTTGAGACTTTATCTCTCTTTGCAGTATTAATAGTCCTAGCTTCCTTAACCACTCTGCTTTGGAAATTCTCCTGTTTGTTCTCTCTATTATTAATGTTATGGGATGTATGTAATGCATAAACGAGGGCAAAGGAATATCTAAAATGAGGACAGATGAGACGAAAAGAGCTTAGCAAGATTTGGGTAACCTATTGAATTTCTTGTAGACGAAGGACAGCAGAGTTTTTTCTATGGGACACTGTTTCTTTTGAAGTATTATCAAAGAATGGGGACATGTCTGCTTAATATTCCTGAAGTCCCAGCAGTATATTTCCTCAACATCTGAAGTTTTAAAGGAGGATGAAGAAAAAGAACTTACTGGGTCTATTTAATGATTTACATAGTTATTGTCAGGTTTGGCAATAACTGTTTATACATAAAATTGTTTAGCACTTTCCATTACAGGACCTTGATATTTAAACACTTTTATTAGTGGGCTACAGTTAAGCCCTTCAAACTAAAGTTTTGCCTAAATCTATTCATTATTTTACAGTTAAAGCAATTCAGCTTTTCTGATCATCTAGAGTAATGTTACTAAAAACAAACAGAAAAATGAAGAGGTTTTGTTTGTTTTTGACAACCATTACACTAATACATTCAAAATAATTCTTTTTTTGCAAATTCAAAGTGGCATTTGACATAAAAATAAAGAGGGAAGAGATATCACAAGGCATCATTTTGGTTTGTAATTTGTCCCCACTGCAAATTCATCTATTTTTGTTTTGATGGGTAGTGGTTTCAAATTAGGGGGTGGCAACAAACTCTGGACAAGAGAACCAGCATGCAGCCATCCACTCCACAACTGAGCCACAGTGCTGAGGGAGAAGGCTCTGTTCCTGCTGAATGGAAGGATGAACCCTGGGAGTTGTGTGGGTTCTCACTCTGCCTGTGTGTCTCCTGGCTCAGGCAACTGGCACCTCTGTGGCATGAACAAATCAGGCTGTCCTTTCTTTGCACCTGTGTTGTGGAGAGGAGGAAAGAAGCCATCATTCACTGTGAAGAAAGAGAGGAGGGAAGCCCACGGAAGCCTCTAGCCCACATTATTATGGATGATGGAGTGTTTCCTTCCATCATTTTGTTACCTTGATTGGCTCAGCTCTGTTCTGAGAGGCTGAGAGTCTCTAATGACTAGTGTAGGTCAACAGCTCCGTGTAATAGGGTTTTCAAGTTTCTTTCTGTTTTCAATCTGTCCTTTAGACAACATAGAAGTATTTATACACATATATTAACAGAAGACTTATCTGAGAGCTAAAAGGGCTTTATCCTCCTCCTATTATCAGCTCATGTGGAGGACACTGCTCATCATGTTATTAACTGTGGCTGCCTGACTGCTAACACCCACTATCCACAGCGTAAAGACAGTTGTGAAAATGCCTACACACACTTGTACGTGCACTGGAACAAGAGTCTTTTAAAGCTGCAAATGGAGCATATGAGACTTAGAAAGTTCCAGAACTGAGGCTGCCTCTGTGACCTTTATTTAGCCTCCTGTGTTTTGAATTATGCTACAGTCTTTAATAGTGTGATCAAAGTGAGCATCTCCTTATTAGTGCACAACATGGTTTTCTCATACTGTTAGTGAATAATGTGGTTGCCTTTGGCAGCCCAGACTCATTTACAGCAGAAATTTCTCATCTTTAACGTGGGACTAAACTATTACCCTGCCCAGCTGGGGTTTAGGAAGGTAATCCATGCTTAAGATATACTCAGAAGCTGCAGTAAGTCAGGTAGCCAAAGAAAATCCAACAAACAAGTTAATTTGGATGCTATTCAGTAAGTAAAGCACATGTCTGAACTGAATGATGGAGGTAAAAGGAAATTTTGAACAGCAGAAATCTCTGCTGTGGTGTATGAAAAAAATGATGTAAATGAATGTGGATAACTTTTCATTCACACTTTTCTTAATTTTCAATAGTTTACTTAAATTGCTTTTGGATTCTTGGAAACATTTTTGTTTGGTTGGTTTTCTGTTTTGTTTTTGGTTGTTTGTTTGTTTTGTGGTTTTGTTTTGTTTTTATTTTTTTTTTTTTGGTCTTTGCATGGAATACATTGTTGTGCTTGAACAGGAAAGTATTTTTGAAACACCCAAGCAATTGGTTCAGCAGCATATTCTAATTTAATTCAAGCAGGAACTTTAGCTTGCATAGATAAAAAATTTTCAGTGGTCACAGAGTTATCCTGTTGATTTTAAGACAGTAGCAATTAAAAGTGACCTTATTTTCCTACTGGGTATTTCAGCACTTATTTCTGCATACCAGGAGTATGTGCTTGATCTGGCACTCTGAAATAAAATTGGAGAGCAGAAGAAAACCTCTTCCATATTCATTGTACCTTTCAGAATTTGGAATAATTCAGTATTGTCTTTTAAAAAACCCAATGCTTTTCCAAGCAAATTTATCAGTCTGTCATGCTGTTGTCTCCCGTCATAAAACTGTCATCACAGTCTCTCTGATGTGGCAGTGCTGGGGGCACTGGCAAAGCTTCTTGGCTCGGTGGTGTATAGATTTTACATGGCAAGTTAGGTTGTTCCAGTGAAAGTCACATGGCTGTTCTACCACAGTGTGGAAGCTACTGTGCCTTTCAGTATTAATGTCATCAAATGCCATCTTGACATCTGGATAAATTCCAACCTCATTTCAAGTATCAGCTGTTTATTCCTTCACTGTTGACCTTCCTTACCTCCTTATACTTTGTTGAGCTATCATCCTTTCAACAACCTGCTGTTTTTATTTTTTATAAAATGTGCTAGAAAAGGGTCTGTGTAACACTGGGTGTTTATCAAACCAATGTCTATGCTTTTCTATCTGAGCTGTGCGTTGGGTCATAATGGCAAGAAATGCCTATAAGAATCAAGGAATTGAAGAAAAAACTGGGTTGGGAGAAAACCCTGAAAATCGAATCACCAAATGTCCCTTTCAAAGCAAAAAAAGCTATGTAATCTGATTTTTCAAGGTGGCTTTTTGACCCATAGTCGTTGCTTTCCTTGATTGTATTTGTTACATCTCTACTGTTCTTACATCAGAAATTATGCTGTAATTGATTGTAATTATGATACATGACAAGTTCATATGCACCTTGTACATTGAAAGTCAGTTTAATTCCTTCATTCTGTATTTCTCAAGATTTTTTTAGTTAATGAGTTAGAATTGGTATAAAAAGAATATGAAGTCTAGCCTTAGCTTGAAATAATATGAACACTAAACAATGGTCCTGAAAAAAAAACAAATTTTTTTTTTAATTTCTGTCAGAATGGTGTACCATCTATTCAGGATAAACTAGGGTTATCTAGACTATCTCAGCTTTATGCTGTCATAAAATAATTGATTTGCTTTCCTTTCAATGTGATCTAATTCCTGCATTTGCGAAGCTTTCCTTGTTTCAAATTGTGCAAAATGGGGTATGGTTGATTGGGTTGTTGGGTTGGGGTTTTTTTGGTGTTTTTTTTTCCTTTGAATTAATAGTGTGTAGTGCACAATACTTAAACTATGCTCCTAACCTGCCATACTCTCATTTTATCTCATAATGGGTTTGTTTAACAGTTTCTTGTCTGTAAATAACTGCTTTCTTTCTCTTTCAGTCCCAGTGTCATATCTTTCTTTGTAAAAGAGATGTAAGAATTGTTATGGCAAACCCCATTTTCAGCAAGTGGAAAAAAAAATGCATAAAGACCTAGTCTATTAGTATCTCAGCTCTAGCATTTCTTCTTACAAAAGAAATGCCACTTTTGTGGTTATACAGGCTACCCATGTAAAACCTTTTTTTGGCACCTCTGTGTACTGAAACTGTCCAACTAGCTGATAAGCAGGCACCATGCCACTGAAACAGATGGGCATAGCTGTACAGAGCCAAAAGACAATGTATGTGCATCAAGTGTGGATGTTGGTGGCAAGCTTCCCAGTCAGTGATGTCTTAACGATTAAATGTTCCACATTTTTTGCATCTGTAGTTACAGAGATGCCAGCCTCACTCCTGGGTGGGGTTTGAAATTTTCTCCTGGTTTCTATATAAACTATAAGGAATTTTTTGAGAATGTTTGGCCTATGAGGTACTTGGGTCAAGAAGGTTAATAGTAAAGCAAATAATGGCAATAACCTTTCCTAGTCCTAAAGAGGGACATGTAGACAACCAAAACTGAAATGTAAACAGGAGTTCCAGAGGAAGGACAATCAAAATATTTTTTAGGGTGAGATACACAGAGGAGAGAAGCAAAAGGTACTTTCAGAGAAAGAAAATCAAATACAATCAGAGAAATACAATTATCATAATTGTACCAAAAAAGAAGAATTTGAAAGTTATGTCATGAAAGAAAAAAACTCAAAGGCATGAATAAAGAACATTATGCTATTCTTTGATTGCATCACATTTAGAGAAATATAATTTGGCCAATCTATGTATATTAAGAGGTCTGGGCAAAAACATTATCTGATTACATCTCCAGTTTCTTCTCAGAACTATAAAAACATAAGGTGTGGAATATTTTTAGCTAACATCTTTTAATGCATTTTGAAATGGAAGGAAAAGGTAATTTCCTAAGATACTCTAAGAGAAGGTATTTCTTTGTTTCCTGAACCATATAGAGTCAAACTTGCACACAGAGTTGGATATAAACCTTCTGGAGGAAGGCCATTATTCATCCAATGAGCAAAGTGTAATGTGTTCTGATGATTTGAGAAAAGTCAGATATAGACTGATTGATCAATGAAGAAAATGTTTTTAAAGTAATACTTTCTTTGAATATATGCCAACTGGTTTCAGCATGAAATGACTGTTTTAGAGACAAACACAGTCTTAAGTCTCCCTGAAGATATTAGAAAATTAATCCATTTTGCATTTAATGCGCTTTTAGAAAGTGGTGATTGAGTATCCACGTTTATTTTATTGTTATAGCTTCAGATTTCTTTTTTATCTGATTCAATGCTTTCAGGATGGAAAAGACTTGCCAAATCAGGCAGTCTTGCCTATCAAATTTACTAGAAGAGAATAAGGGAAATGAATGGTGTTCTTGGTCTTCCTCTCTCCCCTCCCTGTGGCACATTAGCCTCACTCAGTGAGTCAGTCCCACACACGTGGCCACAGTGGAAATCTCACAGGTATGCACCCCCTACACAAGGAAGTTGCATCTAACCCTCTCCTCACCATACAGTTTCATGAGGCTAGATTTTATTCGTCTAGAATTTGGCTCCATTCACTCCAACTACCTTAACCTCCTCAACAAAATTCAGCCTGGCTCTGTAATGTGGTTGTTCTAAAGAGCTGTGTTAGTTGAGGTTCCTTTAAAGGAGAACACTGCAGTTCTATTTTCCCATTGTTTATTTCCAAAGAATGGGAAGTGACCTTTGTGGTTGACCAGTACTTTCAAAACCTCTATTAACCTCCAGAAACAGAGCTGTCAGCCAGTGACTTTGAAGGTCTGTATGCTCTATTCTGCAACTATGAAATACAAACTCTCCTAGTACCTTAGCCACCTCCCAATTCTTTCCCCAAAATTTTTGAGTGATTGAAGGGATTTCCTGAAATTTGTGCTTTGAAAAACAGTTGAGGGAGAGAAGAAAGCACTTGATGGTCCTCATTAATTTTTCCTACAGCACATACATTTTTAGTGAAAATTAAATCTCTTTTGGAATATGAATACCAAGGACCAGACTCAAAGCCCTGTGAGCTCAACAGCCAGGCTCCTTATGACTCAGTTAAGGCTTTAAGTCAAAGAAAATGGAAGGAGGAAAACAATACCTAGAAAGCTAAATACAAACCTCTCCATTTATCAAAAAGATCTTATTATAAATGGCTTAGGTTTAGTAAGAATTTTGGTATATTCATTGAGGGATAAGGATTCCCTTTAAAAATAGTTGTACTTGGCACTAAAATACTGAGGCATCAATAAAAGAATCTAGCTAAATGTCAGTAGACTTCTGTTCCTAGCAACAGTAGCTATTGATTTTATTTTTTGCATTCTGTTAAAAATGAACACTGAAAGAATTCTGATTGTCCTGATTTGTATTTTTAATGGGGAATTTAAATGGGAGCAGCTGCTAAAAATGCCATTAAAGTAAACTGTTCAATGACTGAATTATAATCAAGATTTTTTTGGGGGGTGTTTCTGAAAATACCAGAGATACCAAAGAAACAGTCAATACATGTCTAGCTCCACCAATTGCTGATGCCTGAAGGAAATTACAGCTTCCCATTTTTCCAGTGAGAAGCTCGTCTCATTAGATTACAGCGAAGATATATGTCTTATGTTTATTTTAGCTGACAAAAACACCTTGCCTTCCTGGCTGCACATTGTCCAGTTCAAGCAGGAGAGAGCAAGTGTTCCCACTGAGGTCTGGTCACTTGGCAGAAGGGATGGATTCAGCCTAGGACTGCCTGAAGCTGACAAAGACCTAGAGACATGGTCTCCAGCTGGTGAGCCTGGTTTACCCTGGGTAAGATGCAAGCATACAACAGGGTGAATGCAGCACAGAGCCCATACAAAGAAGCTCTGCTACCCTGGAGAGGGGCTGGGCAGTCAGTGTGGCTTTTTGAACTGGTACCATTAGCACAGCCTCGTGGTAGAGAGGTCTATGGATTGGGCAATAGCAGGTAGTGAGCAACACCATTTCTTGGTAAGGATGTATTCACATATTCTACAGAAAAGGAATTATATGATCTTCTTGAAGTTTTCAAATATTTCTTAACAATTGAGGGAGACTTGTAGATACAAAACTTCTTTCACCTATCACTTTTGTGCTAAATGTGTTGGATTTTTTTTTTTCACTGTGATCATTCCATAGTAATATTCACTCTCAGTGAATCCTTGGAGAAAGCAGCTTATAGTATCAGCTGATCTTTTTCATGTGTTTTTTTTTTCTTGCTAATTAATTGCTAAACTGTTCTGGGTATCCACAAGTTACAGTGAAATTTTACAGCAACAATTCCTGCAGTTTTCCCCTAAGACTTTTTATAAAAAAATATCCATAGAAAACAGCTAGAATTCTTGTGAATGCAGTTTCCATATTGATCACTATGTACTAACTCTGAGGAAATCCAGGGCTTGAAATGCTTAGTATCTTTCAAGCATTCTAGGAGGCAGGGATTGAAAAAACTCTTTCAAAATATTTCTAGCCCTCGAATTGAAGAACCAAATGTCCTCAAAGATCACAGAGCCTTGATTTCTATCATTCTTTTTTTTTTCCTTATGTCAACTTTAATATAAATTTAACAGCTGACTAGAACTGGTCAAAAATAATACAATTTCTAAGCCATTATTTCAAGTGTTTAGATCTTGAAAAGCATTGATTTGTAGTGCTAGTAGCTCTTGAGGTAGGTCCTGGTAGATTAATGTTGGAATTGAAGCAGAAAGGTTAGAAAGGGATCAAAACAGCCCTATTTTAGGGTTCACTACTGCCTGATCAACTCAAGTTATGTCTTGAAATATTGCAAGAATTCTGATATAAAGAAAACCTTTATAGCTCTGTTTGAGTGAGACTTACCTGCTTGTCATGTTCCTGTTACTTACATTTAATTAGCAATTTCTATTTTGAGAGACTTTATAATCTCTTCCCCAAGCAAAAGAAAGAATACTAAAAGCATATGAAAGTAACGTAAGAGGAAAAATATCAGTCCATCTGTGAATATAGACATGTATATGCATGTGTCTGCAGCTGGCTGGATATGTACTGTGTTGCAGCACATTGAGTATTCAGATATTTGAAGTTGCTTCCTGCTGATAAATGTTTCACAACAAAGATGTGATCAAAAGAAATGCAGGAATTGAATGACAAGTGAAACTAAACCAATTAAAACTCTACTGCTACCTCAAAAAGATAAAGTAAATATGTCCTGTTAAAATTTCTGCCTTACCTTACTTTCTTTAGTACATGGAATACATGTTTTGTTTTGTTGGTTTTTTTACAAAGGTCAAAAACTGAAACACAGATGCAGAAGAAACTTAATAATAATAATAACAACAACAATAGTAAAACAAAATGAACACACATACAAAAAAACTCTAACTAAAACAAGGCAAGAAAGAATTTGAGACAAGAAGAAAAATAAGAAAATTTCTCTGCTCCCCATTTGTAAGAATGGCAGAAATATTTTCTGTTTAAAAAAAACTCTTTTAAATAACTCCTAAGTTCTTGAATATTTTAATTTGAGGATCTAAAATATTTGTAACTTCCTAGTGTAACAAAGCAGATTGACTGAACAATGCTACAATGTAAGATAATGTTTCTGTCTGCTTAATTTAACATTTTGGCCATTCACCCTTTTAGCATCACATGGAAAGAGATTACTATTTGTAGGAATGGTGTGACTACTCTGTTGTGTACCTTTCTGATGAAAGCTGCATGAATGGGTGGATATGTCTCCTGAGTTGTTCATTGGTTCTTGGAATGAAGGTTTGTAATTTAGTGTTTAGGGTAATATTTTCAGTGGTACAGTTGGACACTGATAGAGAAGCTAAAAAGCAATTAAAGTTATGCAGTACCAAAAAGCACTTCTCTCAGTCTTTTCCACTGCAGCCTAAAGAGCTGTGAATCCAAGAACCAAGAAATGAAAAAAATGAATGATTCAAGCTTAAGCATTAATGGACCATCAGTAAGTGTATAATACAAGACAAAAACAAAAGTTCTCAAAAGATGTCTCTTCAGCAGTCCATTGGTGATATTTTACTGTGGTAAGGTTTAAATTGCTGATTTTTTGGGGTTTTTTTTTTTGTTTTGTTTGGGGTTGGGGTTTGTGGGTGTGGGTGTGTGTGTATAAAAGGAGTGTACATCTGCATACTGCAGTGTTACTATCTTATATTTTTATGTCACCACTAAAAGATTTTTAATGGGCTCTCTGACACTGTGAATTTTGCTTTTGGGAACTTAAGCTTTCCAAACAGCAAGGGTAGAGTGATCTGTGTCAGACACTGAGAGATGAACCGAGACCTGAAAGTGTCTTTCCTCTCAATTGACTGTAATGGGAATCTGGATGCTGCTTAGAGAAGGACATCTGCATTGCAGACATCTAAGTGTGGGCAGATGGATATTACTCTGATAGCAATGTTCTCTGTAGAAATTCAGCTTCTTTTTTGCAAAAGGAGCTGGAGTAATGTCTTCAGAAGGAGAAGTAAATTTCTGCTGTGCTTTCTGCATTCAGCATAATGCTGGCACACAACAAAATGGAAACAAAACAGAAGAAGCCAAAAGAAATAAGAAGCCCAGTGAATCTCACCTAAGTTCTAACTCCGTGGCTATGAGCAGATTGATGGGTGACTGCACATCATAGCAATGTACTGGGCTTGGGCTGTGACATCATCAGTTTATGACCTGACCAGAATGTGCCTCATCTTTCTTCCTGCCTTTTATGCTTATGAATCCTTCTCATGCAAATCAAGGGGAAAATTGGGTTAATAAACTCCTACATAAAATCAGGTCTTATAACTGCACTCAAGGAGCTTGAAAGTTTATACATAGCCATTGGGCGTAAGGAAACCTCTGGAAAGAAATTTTAAGCAGCAGTTGCTCTATATCTGCAAGCAGCGATTGCTCAAGAGAAAAAAGCCATTCCAACAGTAATTTTCTGTTTGGTAGTGACCAGTTCTGATGCACTTGGCAGCTCAGAAGCTTTCAGTCAGTCTTGGCAGAGGACACTAGTTATTAAAATGTAAGAAGGAAGTAAAATATCAGACAGATTTATATATATATATGTATACGAGAAAACAAAGGGAAGGAGAAAAAATCCTTATAAATTTGTGGTTAATGAAAGACTGAAGAGACAAGGACTCACAATGCCAATGAGTTAAAAAAAAAATCTCAGATAAGCACAAACAGAAAACTTTGACTGTCATTGCAATTTGAGACAGAAAATTCCAACAACTCAAAATGAATGCTACAAAATCAATTCATACTTGCTTACAAAAAGAAGCTCACAAAGATGGACATTGTTCCAATACTATAGCCATCATTAGTTAAAAATAAATAAAAAGAAAAAAAAAACTTCAGGACATATGTAAGTTGTAAGGATATCAAGAATTCAGCCAAGCAAAACTAGTGCAATCTGCATGCTGTGACAACCAAATGAAAAAAATCCAGGGGATTATGTCATTCTGGAAAAGCTTCCCAGTTTCCTGAGTACACTCAGGAAAGCAAATGAACATTTATTGAAGTTAAACTGGTTGCACAAAGTCCTCTGCTGCCAGAAATATTATTTGCTCTCAAGACTACTGCTTTTGGCCCCGAGCTCTCTTCCATTGAGGCCTGTAGGCATCTGCTGGGCAGGAAAGACTTTCATCTGAATCACTAAATGTAGAGCATCGTTGCTTTTTGTTTTAGGTTGCTGAGAGCAGCGATTCTGTTTAAAACATCTGGTCCTCATGTATTCCATAACTGTATCTCTACTGAGTGAGAATTTGGCTTCTCATTCCTCTTTGGAGCCCATGTACCCCTCACTTAAGTGTGTTTATAATTGACTCACATATTAGAAAAGAATTTGGGAGCAAGACAAATGTCATGTAAAGTTCTGTGGGAAAAAAAATGTTTAAATTTAAAATGCTCATATCTGTCAGAGTCGCTCACTGTTTATACTTGAAAGGTATGTGACATATTTCTCCTTCAAGCAAAAGTGTGACAAGAGTATTAGATGTGAGCTCTGGTGACCAGGTTTATACCAAAGGCTACCTGAAACTTTGGTTCTTGTGCCCTTGTGATCATTTTTCTACTCAGCTGAAGAATTAAGTCTAGAGATTTAATTTATTTGACCTTCCATTTCCCTGTTAGTAAAATGTAGATAATGTTACTTTGGCAACTTTGACAGAAGTGTGAAGACTGTGTGGATTCTTATTTCTGGCACTGATATTTTAATATTTCAGTTTTCCATTCCACAAGCAAAAAGACTCCATGTATTTGTTTGTGGTGATTCATAGACATTTTCAAACCTGTAACTACACAGTATCAATAAATCATAAGGTAGCTAATTCTTCTCAAATCCTTTGAAGACTGTTATAAATTCAAGTTTGCTTCAAGAATGGTAAGCATATTATAAGAGCTTTATCTATAAAATTTATTTTACAAATAAAAGGAACTTTTAGTGATTGGCTAAATATTTTCCAGATGGTAAGTATTAAAATCTTCAGTCTTAACCTTCCAGTGATACCTCTTTCCAGAGTGGATCTCCATAAAAATAATAAGCTGAATTGTCATTGCTGTGCCTCCTGTCAGTTCTCCTGCTTGGTCAAGTGTGTATTCATTAAAGTTCTTGTCTTGCTGATATGTGACTGCTGTAGCATTGTGGTGGCTTCTGTCAGATAATGCAGCTGTCTTGAACTCATACATATGAGAAAAAAATACAGCTATAGCCCTTGAAGAACTCTTATAAAATGTGTTTCTAATTAGATATATATAATAGAAGGTGCCATAGGGATTTGTTCATTGTCAGAGACCTTCAGGGCTGAATTTCTGCAACAATTTGCTGAAGCACAAAGACAACAAGAGGCATTTGTGACTGCATGTGATGTAGAGATAAGAGGTGTGCTAAATCTGAAACATCTGAAATAAGAAGCAGTGGGAAGCAGAAACATCCTGTATTTCAAGACAACTAAGCTCAGTGTTTATCCACAGAATTCAGGCAACAAACACTTAATATAACATTTCAAAAGGAAGTGATTTAAAATATACTTTTAAAAGAATTTTTTTAGCCTTATCTGTAGTACAATAACAACAGATGCTTGTTAAAAGAGTATATCTAAATGTCAGATAAAATTGTCATTCTTTTGGTGATAGACCAGACAGTGGAGAATAAAAGTTTTGCTTCTTCATGTAATAAGGTTCTCTGCTGGGACAAGCAACTCCAATGTACATTGGAGTGTTCTGTTAATGTGCTGTGCACAATGAGGTTTTTACCAGCTGTTGTTTCCATCCTGTGTGACAAGTTGTGCCACGAGCAGCCAGCCTAATGAAACCGGGTTTCCAGAGTCTCTCACTCACACATTTTTTTCCCTTCATGCTGATAAATAATGGTTTTGTAAGTCTTTCTCTGTATAAGGACTTAATAGTATGTCTATTCTCAATTGAAGGCTTATTTTCCTGAAAATTTTGCAAAAACCCCCAAACCTTTGAATCTTCTATTATTTTGTCTGGTTTGCTTAAAAGTGCTCTGCAGCACAAAAGATCTTTCAAGGAAACAAACATTGCTCATAAATATTACTTCTTCAGTCTCATTTAGAAACCAGTCTAAATGCAATATTTAGAATTTTCACTTGAAGAAATCCATGTGTCAGAAGGACTATTTGTATTAACTCCATCAGAATATATAACATTATGGTATTAAAATAATAGGCAAAACCCAGCAAGCTAAAATGCTGCAGAGTTGGTAAAAAAATGCCAAATTAAGATTATTAAATCTAAATTAATATTTCCTTCTCTTGTCTTGTATTTATAAAGCTCTGTGTTATATGTGAAGCCAGGTGCCTTTTGAGCAAGCTACAGGAAAATGCAATGCTCAATATAATTAACATCTGAGAGTTGTGTTAAAAAATTTAAGTGTGTTTCATAAATTTCACAGAATATGCTGAGTTGGAAGAGACCCAAAGGATCAAGTCCAACTCCTAAGTGAATGGCCCATATGAGGATCAAATCCACAACCTTTGTGTTATTAAGACCACGCATCTGAACAGAGTTCCTATTTTCTAAAGTTGTATTAGCAGCCTACATTCAAAGAGTAGATTTGGATTAGTGAGGCCTTCTCTGGATAAATCCCTGAAAAACTTGATCCATGCTGATCATGCTTTAAGAAGAGATTGGACCAAGTGACCTCCAGAGAGTCCCTCCTGACCTAAATAAATCTATCATCTGTGACAGAAAGAGCTGACCTATAAGGTATATATAATCTGTATGCTTTAAAGTACCTTAAATTACTTCTGTATAAATAAATTCAAGCCTTTAAAGCTGTGTTAGCCTCCATTAAATCAAAACATTTATTATAAATCTTTAAAATCTGTATATGATCTATTTAATAGCTAGGCTGGCTTGCAATTATTTTGTTATCAATAAAAATAAAAATAAAAATTTGGAACAGGTCCAAATTTTAGTCATATTTGGTATAGACTCACTTTAAATCCTGAGAAAGGACAGAATTGTATTATTTTCACAATATCTAGAAGATTAAGTTGAAAATGGAATGACAGACAATGTGATACAAAACAGCACTTGCAAGAAAAATAAAAGAATTCTACATAGGTTGTTACTGAATTTAGAGAATGAGATTGTCATTCATGACAAACCATAATTTGTCATGTATTTTTTTTTCTGTAGGATGGATAGTATTCAGTCCAAAATATTGTTTGCTTATTCAGAATGTGAACACCCAGAGATGTACAGAAAATAGTGTTTCCTGATTTGGAAATGTATTTTATCAAAATCTAATCAATATAGTTTGGAGAAAAGACTATAAGACATGAGAAGTAAGTCAGTAAATGTTTCAGAGAAACAGGGTGGTGACATAAAAGGAGAAAACAGCTCTTGTCTACAACAGATAGGGAATAGTGTTCCTATCACTGTCATATTTCACACATATACAATGCCATGTGGAATGAAATTAGCTAACATGCAGAACTAGATTGTGACCTACTAGAGGATAGCCAGAACAGTCATTAGAAAAAACATTTGTAGATCCTAAAGTTTATTGGATGATGAACTAATTTGTCAAGGGAAGTTCTCAAGTACAAACATTAGATAAGAGTCAAACAGCAAGAGCAACAGCAGGTCAAGCTTTTTATACGAGATTCTCCAGCATTACAGCAGAGGAATGTAGATTGCAGTCCTAGTACATAAGGTCTTATGAATACAAAACAGAAGCAAAATAGTGGACAGGAGAGTAAACACATATTTCGTTATTCACATCAGATACATGTATGAGTTTGGTGACTACCAATGAACACATATTGCTTAAGCATGCATACTTTTTCTATACACTGTAAAACAAAACAAACCAACCAACAAACAAAACTCCCAAGGAACTGGCAGTTAAAAATGCAGTATGCCCCTTGAGGGTATTGAAAAATTATGAACCATGCTTTGGAATGTCACAAAATATATTGATAGAGGCAGCTGTCAGGACAAAATCCCTCCCTGTTTTGTAGAAATACAGCAAAAAACCCCCTATGTATATATTTATTTTCTTTGGGTTATATATATATGTTTGGTTTCTTGAGACTAAATCTGAAGTTTTGCAGAATACACTGCCTAGTTCAATTAGACTGTTATTTAATATTTTTAATAACCATTAGAATAAACAGCTCTGCACTTCTAATATATAATGGATGTTACATGCCTCTCTAGTGTGGTATTCCCCACGTGAACAAAAATAAGAGATACTGATTAGTCTCGTATTCAAATGTCAAATCTATCAACTGTTTTCTGAGATAGATTTTCTGGTGTGACTGACTACTCACTAGGTCACTCTAAAAAGTTCTTGGGAAAGGGAAGAATTTATTCTTGTTCTTTTTTATGTGTAACATTTTTATTCATATGCACCATATTTACAGTCTGGTTTTGTCCTGGATTGAACTAATGGTCTGATAAACTAATTTTATCTCAGTTGACAGTGGAGTTGTTAATGCAGTGTTTCTCTCTTCCTCCCTACAGTATGCTGCCTGGCTGGTCCTTTGGGTTACATGGAATGTGTTTGTTATCTGCTTCTATTTGGAGGCTGGGGACCTTTCAAAGGTAATTTGCCATTGGATATGTTTAAGCCATCAGCACTTTGTGAACATGCCCCAGTCAACAGGCTGTGCTCTGTTTTACTCATCCTTTTAGTGTTACCAGAATGAGCGTAGTAGTATGGTGGAATTTGGAGTATTATGGATGTGTTAGAAACTTTTAAACTAGGTAGTAATGAGATACACATTCGGATGCCCACAACAATAATAGCATATGTGTTTAAAAGAAAATGACTTCTTTTTGTCCCTACCAGTACTCCTGCACTGCAAATTTAACTGCTGTGAAAGACATTAATTTAGTGATTTTATGAATACAAAACATTGCCATCTCAGGGGTAAACAAATAATTTTTTGTTCAATTTGGCTTGCTGTTACTTAGCTGGATTCCTTTCAGCGGTCTTATACCATAGCATAATAATTGTAAAAGAACGGGACTTTCATTAAATTAAGTTGTAAACTGAGATTGCAGAACATATTGCCTTTTGGCTACAGCAATGGTTTTTAAGGTTGTGCTTCTGGTAGTAATGCTATGCTTGAACATTTATACACAGTAAAAATCCATAGGAAAAATATATTTTCTCAAGAATGACATATTTATGGGGTTTTATTGACAGTGTAAGTGATAACATAAAGTGGCAGTTGTTAATGGGCTAAAACCAACATTTCAAACGAAAACTCTTACTTTCTAAGCTGTTCCCAGAAAAATGCCAATTTGAGGGATAAAAGATTAACAATGGCAACAAATTATTTTGTTAGAGTAATACGCTTCTAAATATATTTGTGCATGCTGAAGTATGCTCACGGTGCTGTGAACTGGCCATCAAGGAGAATCCTCTGTGTCAGAGATCACATTCTCTTCTTGACTCAGATTTTTAATTGTTGTTGCTGGTTATAGTGAGTCAGTCCAACTGTAAATTACAGATGTAATTCTCTGATCCTTTGTGAGTTACTGATATCTTATGATACAGAAAGTTAAACACAATTATAGGAAGAATAAATGAGGCAAAGATACTTCCTTACCTGTGTTTTCTTTCAAATCACCCCCAAAGTACAAAAGCTACTAGAAGCAAGGGTATTTCATGCCCATACATTCTGTTTCTTCAAAAGATGCTGACTACAAAAGGATCAGAATTTCATTTCCTGAGGGCATAAAGTAATTTTCTGCAGGTAAAATGTTACACTTTCTGGGTTTTATACCTTCAGAAAGGCCCTATCTCATTAAAAGCTTGGCAAAAAAACATAGTATACAAAAGAACTTACATATCTTTTATTGGGTTAAAATCTTTCCTTTATTGCTAAATGAACTAATGTATATAACAGCTGTTATACAATTATACTCAATCCAATCCACACTCTTTCCACCTGTTTGTTTCAGCCACCTGCATTCCTAAACTTGTAAATGTTGGGATGCTTATCTTGTCTGGGGAAGTCAAAGGGGATAGAAAAGAATGGAGAAAGGAAAATCAGCTGTTTGAGCACTGTGTCTTAATGGGTATAAAAACAGCTTAAGAACACTAGTAAGTGCTAGTTGGAATAAAAATGGGCCACAAACACTATCTAAACATTGAACTGTTTTTTTCTGAAGTCTAGGGCTGTGTCATCTAGAGCATTTCCCAACCAACTATAGGGTTCAGGCCTATATTTGAATGCAGTTAAATTTTTATGTGGTCTTTAGAGGTGTTATTTGTCCAGTGATATTATCTGCCTTGAATACCCAGTAGAGTATATTCCTTCCACTTCAAGTGGCTTTCAGAGCAACAGAATTGCTAAAAAGAGAGAGAAAGGAAAAGTTCCCAGAAAAATGGATTTAAGAAATTGATAGAGATCAACTCATTATCTACAAAATATCTCATTCACACATGGGGCATGAGTCTCCTCTCCTTTTCAATTGCAAATGATAGGTAAAAACTCTTCCACATGACCAAATATTCTGCAAGATCTGGGGACTAGAAATGTATGGCTAATGGAAAGATATCCAACTGTTTG
Organism: Sakesphorus luctuosus; assembly: GCA_013396695.1. Classification (NCBI taxonomy): domain Eukaryota; kingdom Metazoa; phylum Chordata; class Aves; order Passeriformes; family Thamnophilidae; genus Sakesphorus; species Sakesphorus luctuosus. The sequence continues at coordinate 74,944 of VWZD01003252.1, forward strand.
GGTATTTTTGGAATATAACTTATCCTCCTTTTCTAGACTCTTCAGAGTCTCTGACTGTTTTACAGATGTAGGTATCTTACAAAGTGGATCATTTTAAGTGCTATGTCTCTCAGTCATATTCATAAATCTTGCACTGAATCTTCTTTATTATTGATATTTTCATCTGGGAAGAACCAAACTTTAAACCTGTAGTTGTAGTCTTGCATTTATTTTTTTGTTTGTTTGTTTTTTTGGAATGGCACATAGAACTTTGAGAAAAGCTCTGGGTCTAAACTGGTCCTAAAACAGGAATAAAAAATAACCTTTTAGCAAGTACCAGACATGCCTCTGAGGCTGTAAACCATGAGAGAGGATCTGGTCCAGCATGGCTTCAGAAAATAATGGGTTAAAATTACAGCCTAATAATACTTCAGATGGGTATAGTTTATTTTTGTATATATAATGTATAGCTTACTACCAAATAAAATAAAAGGTGGGGTTTTTTTAAGTTTTGAGAACAGCTTTCATTGTATATATGTGTACAATAGTTTTTCCCTCATCACCTGCTAACACAATGGAGAAGATGTATCTCAATTTTTAATGTTAATCATTGCTAATAATAACTAAAACAAAATGCTCACTTCATCGATTTTTAATTTTAGTTGTGGAGGTGTAGGTTGTGACATTTGTACAGCTTCTTATTACACTGAAACAGGTCCTCAAAGACTCAGAAATTTTTAGAACAATAAAATAATCATCTCTGAAGAGACTGAGGAAACTCAAGGATTATTAGTGAACAGCCATGGAAAACTGTTTGCATTATACACCATTACAATCATAGATATCTTGTGGGAAATGGCATCACACTAAGTATTTTCTGTCCCCGAGGCACAGTTAGCATTGCTGAAACTCTTTCATCACAGCAAGCTGGAATATTTATGGCTGTGTAAGAAAGGTTTGAAACACAGAGGAAGTGCAATGACTTGTTCTGAGCTTGATTTTTATGTGGATCTGTGAATGAATGCCTAGAAAGCCCACTTTTTAGATTTACTTTTCCGTATTACTCTTCAGAAATATTTAATTAATCTGTGTCTTGTTTTACTTAGTGGTGAGTGCTGTACTTGGTAACAGTAAGACTTTAGATGTCAGGATGGGTAATATTTATTTTGGCCTGTGGCTAAGCAAATGTAGCATATGAAAAGCATAATCTCTTGTCTTGAATGAGGCACATCTGAAGTAAACTAGTGAAACAAAAAAGTAAAACATAATAGAAAGCCTTTCTGACAAAAATATAATATGTCTGTGATTCTTTTTTAACCCAGGAAAGGACCAGAGGAGGTAGACTCAGCTATCTCAGAAAAACAACAGCAAAAAATATGCATGTTATTAATGCTTCAAGGCATTTAAAAGCTTCCCCTAATGATGTCTAATGATCCCACAAGCAGAATATGAGCAGAATAAGAACTATCGTAGTCCCATTTTTGGTTTAAAATAAATAAACATTGTTTTGCTGAAAAAAAATGCATGGCTGAGGTTGCACTGGTCCATAATAAGCGTGCAAGTGGTGATGCTGCCGCTGTCCATTACTCAAAGTCAAGGTGGAGACTGGGTTTGGGATGCTGAACAAGTGGAACCAGCTGGGGCTCAGGGTGAAAAGCAACTCTTACTGCACGTGATTCCAGCCTTGAGTCAGTACTTTTGGTTCTATTTGCATGCAACCCTATTTGTGTGACCAGATACAAGAGCTCTCCTCTCACTGCTGCCTGGCTGAGCTCCAGAATCACTTTGATGAAGTCCCTAGAGTATTATGTGCATGTGACCAAGAATGCACTTTTTACAAAATCATTTTAACTGTCAAAATTGATTTAGTTTCTATTTGTGTGGCATTCTTGACATCTTCCTTATTTATATATAATAAAATACAAAAGTTACATTTAATGTATTAAATCATAAAGTTGTACTTTTATATCTTTTGACACAAAAATTAGATGTTTGAAAGTCAAATACTCCAGTATCAAAAAAATGAGAAAATTAAGATTTTTTGACCAAGCATGATTTAGCTCACTCTTTAGAATAATTTTTATGTAGCTTTTAACTATGCAGTCACAAGTGGGTTTGATGTTGTTTTTTTTCTTTTTTTCTTTTTTCTTTTTTTTTTTTTTTACAATCCCGTTCTTAATCTCTGTACAACATAGCCTATTTTACAGATGAAGGTTTGGGAGTCGAGTGAGGCTGACACATTGGATCTTACTCCATGTATTCCAGTAATCAGAAAAAAAAAATGAAAGTAAATCCTGCATTTCAGTTTGGATCTGAAAACATGTAGAATAAGAATATGAAAGGTTAGTTACAGAACAGTGGCACCTAAGAACACTGAGGTCAAAGTGTGGTTCCTCAATATTTTAGTAAGCTTTCTACTCATCTGAGTTGCAAACTACTATCCTAAAAAAAAGTTTCTATTTGCATTCAAATTATGTTACTTCCTTTCCTATATTGCCCTGAACTGCAACAGGGGAACATGAAAGAATAAAAAAGATTAAAAAATGCACTTATTTAAAATTGAAATCATTAAATATGATACAAAGAACTGAATGGAGCATAGTTATTAAAATGTAAGCTAAGGAAAAATTTGTAATCAGGTTGCTTTCTGCCAGAAGTTTTAATGGAAATCAAGTATTTCTGAATACATTCTCTCCTCCCCACTCCAAAGAACTGGAAATATAAGATAACTTAGACTCACAAAATCACAGGCTTATTCATTTTGGAAGAGACCTCTCAAGGTCACATAATCCAGCCTCCTACTCAGAGCAGCACCAACTTAAAAGTTTTATCAGGTTGCTTAGAGTTTTAGCCAGGCAAGTTTTAAAAGTCTCCAAGGATGGAAATTTCACAGCTTCTCTATTTCTTAAGCATTCTCATTGTGAAAAATGTTCTACTGATATGCAGCTGAAATCTGTGACATCTTTTGTCCTTTCACTGTGTGCCTCTGAGAAGAGTTGTGCATCATCTTTTCTAACACTCCCTTTAGGCTTTTAAGTGAAGTTAAGTACTTCAGCTTTCCGTTTGTCCTTTCTGCAGGTGAGTTCCTATTTCCAACCACAGATAGCTTGTTACACCTCAACAGAAAAAGCTAATTATCATGTCATAAATAATCAGTTCACTTTTCACAATTTTGCATGCTTTACTATGGAAGAAAAACAAAGGGTCTTTACATATATGTAAAGCTGAATAGTATCTTAGGTAAAATGTGGAAAGATGAAGGTCATCTGTGTTTGGAAGAAATAATAACACATTCAAAAAACATTAGAATATTTTAATTTAAAGACAATTCAATTTATACCAGTATTTAAGTTTCCTGATATTGTATTCAGCAAAATACTGAAAATGTTGCATATAAACCTTGCAGCCAAGTAAAATGCTGCAAATGCATAACTCTTCCCCTCTCGTACTGAGGTAGGTATGAATCAGGAACGTTAAACAAAACTTGGTGAAAGCTTCCTAGTAACTGGCAGCGAGCAGTAGGAAGGCTCTATAATGCCATTGCTGGGGAATACCTTGGGAAGAGGGACATCTCTGCAATGCAGAAGAACTAGTGGAGAAATGAAGATTTAGGGAGAGTTTGCTGCTGTTTTGTTACCTGCAAGTATTGTCCACTCTGTAGATGAACTACAAGGTAGTCTGTTTTCCATATCATGAAATCAGAGGAATAAAGACAAATGTAAGAAATCATGTCAGTAGAATTCTCCAACTGCCAATGTGCACTATGATTAAAATCAGTGTTGTCATACTCATGGTCATGGTTCATAGTAAAATAAGGCCAGAACGGACTTCAGGATAGGCCTAGCAAACAACCTACACTATGAAAGAGCATTGATACAAAACATCTTAAGGAAGAAATGAGCAATATGGAAATCCACCCACATATGACACTCATGGATTAATCATTTTTCATCACTGAGAAGTTCTCCTTTCTCTTGTTGGTCTGAGATGCTGTTCCAGGATTAGCCAGATATGGCTGACTTTTAGTGGCTGTAGGACAGCCCATCCTTGCTCTTTTGCTTTTCCATAGGTTGACTCTAATAGCAAGAAGAGGAGGCAGCAATGGTCGTGGCACTTCCTGTCAACAAACTGACACCAGTACTGCATTGATGGTGGAAATAAAAGCAAGGTGTGGGAGGAAGTATGGAGCCTAAGTTTCTTCCTACCAATCTCATTTGTTCCCACCATCTTATTCAGCAAAGTTTTAAGGACGAACCATAAATAGGCACCTTGTAGTATATAGTAATTTTCCATTTTAGTATCCCAACATTGGGAAGCACAAATCCACCTATGTGTTTGACTTTCACATACCACTGCTTGGATTGGTATCTAGTTGCTCTGAAATCCCATTTACATCCATATGCAAATAACTACAATAATGCAAATTACTTCAGGATATGATTTGCATAGCTTGTCACTCATGCTGCTTTAAAAATATGCTGGCTATGAGTGTTGAGCACTTTATGCAACTAATATACTCTGATTTAAAGGGAGGGTTTGATACATAGATGAAGCTGATGAAAGAATTAAACAAAAGAAATGAGTAATTCATCTTCAGCGTAACTCAGTTGTAACAAAGCAACGAACTTGGCAACAAGATTGAACTTCCACCGGTTACAAATTTCATTTTATGTTACTTTGTGTCCATTAGTATACTCATTATTCTGCTTTGATTCCACATTTACTAATTATTTTTGTAAGGCAGTGGTCATTAACAGTTAAATGTTAATGTCACACATGCTTTAATAAAACAACCTGCAGGATGATTAATTTTGAACATATTACCTTCCTTGGATGTTGTTTTAACAGATGTCCTGTTAAGATAACAGAGAAATTAAATTAGTTTTCAACTCAAAGCATCTGGTTAACTTTGTAGGTAAATGCCTTTGAGCAGTAAATCTGACCAAGGTTTTCAGATAAATAGCTACTGGAATGTTTTAAGTAAATGACTTTATTTTTTCAGTTCTATTACTTAGGGCAGATTTGACATGCTTGATCATATATCTAACAGATGAAAATTGAAAATAGTGCTGGCAACCAGCAGTGTTATATTATTCAGAGGGTATTTCTTGGGTAGATACTATTAAGCATACTTATGGTTTCATAAAATTTATCTTTGTGGCAATTTTTAAACCTCAATATCTTTACAAGCTAGAAGACAACTGATTATAAAATTTAATCTGTTTATTACTGCAGACATGGCATATGGTGGAGTACATTTAGATAAAAGTGGAATTTTTCATTTCTTTAATAGTCAAGCAAATTTTGATAGGAAATCATTCAAAGTATATAAAAATATGAAATATGATTGTATAGATTTTGCTAATTATAACAACTTTATCTTTTAAAATCCTAGGATTATTTTATATTGTTTATGAGTTAACATGTCTCTACATGTTGATTTATATACACACACTTCCCCATAATCTAATATTTTTCCGCTGAATACAGAAACACATGGAAATGATAGGTGTAGTGACCATCAGATGATACTTTCATATGATGATTTACATATGTGTGTACATATTATATAAATATCATATATGTGTGTACATATATACTGAGTCCCTTAGTTATGCTGTTAAGATTGGTAAGCACACATTTTAGCATATACCTTAAAACTGCATACATTACACTTATGTGGAAGCTATATATCTAAAGACAGTGCCATTCTGCAAGTCTTTTAACTGCAACAGCCAAGACATTGCAGAAAAATATCTAAATATGTACTTATGAGATTATTTTTTTAATATTTATTAATTATATTGCAGTACCATCTAGTGGCCCCAATTTGATATCAGGGTGCCATTACACCATGAGCCCTAGACACACATAAGTAGACCTTGTCATAAATAGTGCATAGTCTTAGTATATGATTCTGTGAGAATAAGAAGTCAAAACCAAATAATAGGGGAATGTTGCAGGAATCCTAACCAGTGTTACATTTTTCAAATTCTTCATGAAGTTTGGATTTTCACAAGTTTCTCATCATATTTTCCCCATGGTTCTCATCTCTGTGGGGACTGATAGTCGACTGACATAAAGCCTTACTTTTTACAGCTTTTCGTGGTCCACCTCTGTAAGGAAATCGCTTCTCTATGCGACAGTGCATCACTGCTAGCCTTTCACTAGTTGTTTAAGGCACTGGGGGGAAAACTGTTGATCTTTCTTAAAATGAAAGATCAGAAGCTGAATTTATTTCTAGTCAAGCGGATGCTCAGAAGACCACAGCTACAGAATGTATGTTTGCTATGACTGCTCTTCTAGGGAGTTGTCTATGCCTCTCATATACCGTATCTTTCCTATGGGTATATGAATCAGTTATGGAACCAGAGCTGAAAGATTATTTACCACAGTTGAAAGCAGGGTGGTCTCCAGACCAACCACTCATCTTTTGTGAAAGTATAAAAACATAAAAAAAATATGCTCTGCTTCTTAAATTTCGCTGCCTAGGGTTTCAACTTTGTATGTCATTACTTATTCTTTTGGGGTACAGATGCAATACTTTAACATAGTGCCTAACAGTTTTTGATTCTAAATGTAGATGCAATGGCTAGAATATACTTCTCCAATATCTACTTTTCCTCTAAATATAAATAGCAATTGACTTTCGTATAATAATCTAACAGATAAACTACATCTTGTGAACCAGTGATCTACCAGAAATTTCAAGGCAGCACTAAACCCATATGGTTTCTGAGGAGCTTTGTATTACTTAGAATTTCTGAAAGAAACCATTCTTATCCTTATGACACTAAAAATTATGCCAGTTTCAATCCAGTAGGAAATAAAAATTCTTATTGCTATCAGGAACTTTTCACATATGAATAAGCATTTATTGTACCTGGGAAAACAATGTAAGCTGTGAAGCACTCTCCTTTTTTGATCCTGTTTAATATTGAGCCCCCATACTCCTTTCTCACCACTGCAATGGTAGAAGTGAGCCCACAGGCTGTGGTGACTGATCATCTCTCACAGTGGTTCATTATCTTACAGCATTCCATGTTAGCAGTTGCCCTTCTGCTGGAGGCTCCCACTCCCTTGGTCCTGCCAGAGTACTAAAGCACTTTAATATGCATGGTCTATCTCTGGGCTAAAATACGCAGGTGTGTCTTAAGCCACTTTGAGCAGCCGTATAAAATATGTTCTTCAACACACAACTTTGCACTGAAGCGGGTGACTAGCTCCTAGAGAAAGCACTAATAAAAAGCTAAAGAGACAGTAATGTGTTTGAACTGTCACAATTATTTCAAAGTGAGTGTCTGTCCTAGTCACATGGCCATGCTATGCTTGCTGCACCTCAAGAGAATTTACAGAATTTACAGTCACTACATAAATCTCCTTAACATTTAAAGAGATATTTCAAGAAACATATTGCAATGTAAATATTGAAGATACAGCAGAAATTATTTTTTCCTCCTGTAAAATTACTACTTCAAAACTGTATAATTATTGTAAATAATAGTATTTTTTTCATGTAATTTTCTTCCTTTCTCATTCCAATGAAAACAATGTTTACAAAACTGGTACTGAAATATAGTGAGCTGTGGTATATGGATTAGTGAATTAACTGATGTCCCCATTGATAACAGTGTAGGATTTGATGGTGAATTTTTATTAATTGTCCATAATAAACAGAAAAAATATTCTGTGGGGAAACCTCATTGACTTCAGTTCTGTCATACTGCAGCTGACAGCACTTTCTCAGCTGGTTTTGTTTTGTTGATTCCATGTGCTCAGAATGAAGGACTAACTATGAAACGTATTTGATCTCCTTTTCTAATAAGCCAGTAAACTCAATGATCAGCCCTGTGAATTTATCACCAGAAGATAAGTTCACTCTAGTGTTGTTTTCAAAACTTGCTGCTCCTATTTCAGTGGTAGTAATTTTAAGGGGCATCCTATCTATTCAGGAGTGCTTTAGTAATGGTGACACATCCCACTTATCAGACTACCACAAATACCTGCTTGGGTAAAAACTGGATTCTGTGTTTTGAGGTAGGATTTGATTGATTGAGTTAACCTTGTGGATTGAACTGAAGTGTGGGTTATTGTGGGTTTCATGCTAAAGGCTTGTTCTTCGGCAGGCCACAGTTTAACTGGGTATTTTTCTTCCACCCTACATAGTTGCATAATTCAGCAATAATGAGGTGATCTGCAACTTGCTGTGTCTAAGTATCTTGCTGTTGTCTTAGAACTGCCAGTGAATCCTTTTATAGAAAAACTGCTGTTTGTGATGTAGAGAGAGAGTAAAACCAGAGTGCTCAAAACTACGTGAAGAAGTCAGTTCCTCCTCTATGGCTAATTGAGTTATACCTCCCTACTCAGATGAAAAAAAAAAAAAAAAGGATGTTGGATTTTTCAGGCTTTTGACCATGTCTCAAAAGTGAAGGCCTCTCCCTGTATATATAAAAGGGGTCCTTCTATGACTTCCAATCAGATGCATGAGGCAATCTCCCTCTTTCTCTCTTTTCTTGGCAAGTTTATATTTGTCACTTTTTTCCTCCCTCAGCTTATTAAAGCTGAATGGTTTTTTTTAATCTTGGGTTTGCTCACCTCTGGAACATTCCTCCGATGTTTAGCATATCCAAATATATTCTAGCTGGATTTGGCTAAACTGGCAAATTTTGGTTTGATTTGGTAATATGGGAAAATGCTGTATTTTGGTGCTTTGTCATTTCAGTATTTCTCTTTAACTGTCATTTACAGTATACTGATTGCTGTTACTCTTCACTGCCCGTTGTAACCAAATGCACTTGATTCATTCCCACAGGTGTTTTTAAAATACAAGTACAAGACATTTGTCCTGAAGCAACAATGATGGGTATTGATTTGCATTAGGTGGAGAAGTTATGCAGTTAGAACATATTTGTTTATCTTACAGTTTGACTTAATGACTTTTTTTATTTTTTCCTCATTAGAATATCAAATTCATGTGTATGTGTCTGTTCTTTCATACAATGCATATAATATCATACTCTAAATTGTAATAAAACAGTTACACATATTGCCGATATAATCCAGATAAGTATTCACATAAGAATTATGTAAAAATTGTCAAAAAGGGGTTTGCAAAGGTTATCTGTGAATAATATCACCTACTCAACTATAGTTAACCTAGGTATTTAAGTGGCCATGTAAGAAATACTACTGTGGGCAATACTGAAATAGATTCCTCCACTGGAAAAGCCTCTCCTTAGGCCTAGAGAACTAAACACTCACTTTTGTTGAAAAACAAATATATACATATATACACACACACACACACACACACACACACATATATATGTATTAGATCAGTGTTTTCCACTTCATTTGACAGCACATATATGCCATTCTGTGTCTGATTATTTTTTTCAAGTTTATTTTTTGTAATTTCTATATTCTTTTAGGCAAAAAATCTAATTTTAAAAATGTTATTCTTAACTCTTGCATAGAAACACTTTATATTCTTTTACTTACTCTGTCTTGAATAATTATTATTCTAATTACCAAATACTATCAGTGCCTTTGTGAATGCTTTAAAGTAGTTCAATCTCAAAACTAATTTCAACTCAACACAAGGATATACAATATAGTGTAATTTGTGTAGAATCACAAATCTTTGGAGCTTCTAATTGTGCATTTCTCATGGTTTACAAACAATGATGAGGTTCAAAGCATGAGATGTTTCCTAAAAGTACAACTTCTGGCTGTTGTGTTTGCCTTGCTGAATTCTGTGTTTTTATTTTTTAATAAAGGAAAAATTCATGAGCTCAGACATCTGTTTGGAAGAAGAGGCTCCAGGAGAGCTTAGTAACAACAGACTATGATACTGTGTAATTAGTTTTTTTTCTTCATTAGCATATACAACCTGCTACAGGAATGAAAGTATAATGATAATTGCCAGACCCTTGGGTTTTCACACTTAGAGATAGTGTAAAATACAAATCTAAAGTAATAGGGATTCCTTCAAGAAATATCTTTCTCTGCTTAGTGAAAGCAGGATCTTGTAAAAAGACTGTGGAGATTTAATTTTGATGTTAAATTTCTGGCAAAACATCTCCAGGAGATAATAGTACTGACTCTCATTCACATCTCAAAGTGAAAATGAGTGTTAACTTATCATTAAAGGATGTTTGTCTGTGTCACAGCATGTAGCATTAATGATAGATTCTGCAGAGAACAGTTGCTTCTACGTGAAAAGTCTAAAGTTTATTGAAAAAGCTTATATGAGAAATCTTTTTGATTCCTGCACACATTCTGTTTAGCTTCAGGCAACATTTCCATTTTTTCACAAGCACAATAATTTGTCTGTTAAAAAAATATATAAAATAATTTTTTACAGTGATATCATTGTGTGCTGTATAAGACAGCACTCCTTTGTTTCCTATCATGCATAATTATGCTTTCAAAGTGGGTAAGTGTCAAGTACCATCTCTTCCATGTCTCATACAGAGGCAGTGCAAAATATTTGAAGCATATGTGGCAAAATTCTAATAAGCAGAATATTTTTCACATATAACTTAAGTCTTTGATAACCCTAACAATTGTTTCCAAATAGCAGTCAGATAATTTGCTATTTTTTAAATAGTGAGTTATAGGCAGGAAAACGTGAACTGAAGGAAACCAACAAGCCACTGTGAGTCCAGAGGCTGAAGATGTATCTTTTGCTCCCCCTCGGCAGTTCATGCCCTAATGTGCTGCCATCCTCCCATGCTCATACAACATGTCCCTTTCTCATACTATAAATTTTCAGTGTGTCTCACTCCTTATTTTTACACCTCCTCTGTTTTCCTGGACATTTGGCTGCTGCAGGTGGTGCTGGGCTGAAACACTCTTTGGAGGTCCCTGCCTCTCTGCCTAGACTGCCAACATAGCTCAGAGTGGATACCTGACTTCTAACAGCTGAAGTTAAATGAGCGGAATCCAACTCTCAGTGCTTGTCAACCACTAAATTCATGGTAGTTAAGAAGTAAGGGGATACCTTGCTTTAAAACTGAGCTTCTAATATATTTAAAAATCTGCTGTCATGAATCCTAAATAGCATTTAAATAGAATTTGAGTATTTAATATGTTAGTAATTTTGGAAAATAGGGTTTGAGTTCTAACAAAAAAATCCTTATCGTTTTTTGAAAACCCTGCAATTATTGCGTTGTCTTCAAGAAAAGGAAAAAGAATGGCAATAGTAGAATTTTCATTTATAAACATACTGTCAAAATGCTTCTTATTTTCCTTTGAAGTTGCATAATTTGTTTGTCCTCATTCATTGATTATAATTTGGTTCCAGAGTAAGGCAGTGATGCTGCACATGATATAAATTAAAAACCTACCTACCATGTCTATGAAACAATCAATGGAGTAAGTTTTGAAAACCTAATAAAAAAATAATCACACCAACATGCAAATGAATAATAAGCTTTTGGTTCAGAACATGGAATAGTTGAATTTCAAAAACTGAAATCCTTAAAAAGGCAGATGAAGTAAAGTGCAGGCTTCAAAGCAAAGAGCAATGTCAAGAATGTGTGGCTCTGTATTGATTGCTACTATAAAAGACACTCATAACAAGACAAAGAGAAAGACTGCATGAAAAATTCAAGGCAAAAGATCTGATAGGAACATTTCCAATACTGACGAAGAGATATATATTCAGCCTACTAAAAATGTAAGGATAAATTTTTATTAATGGCTTTTTCTTTTATGTAGTATTTCCTTTTTGATGGGCTATGTGGTACATGTTAGATTGCAAAAAAGAGGAGAAAGAGGTAAACTGTTAAATATGGGACTCCTTGAGTAAAAAAAAAAAAATATTTTTTTCAGTATTAAATATCCAATTGTAGAGATGTAGAACTCCTGTATTTTATACATAGAAAGTCACATGGAACTATATTAAGTATAGAATCCATTGGGATGATTTACTTTATCATTAGAATGAAAAAGAATTAAAAAACCCCAGGTAAACCAGATAAACAAATTACATATTCACGTGTTGTTGATATATTTAAAAAAAAAACAAAACCAAACACCCATGGGTCCAGAATGTGCTGTCTCTTTTTCTTCTATACTTAGATGATGCTAACTTGCCTAAATTAGAATTATAAAAATATTAAGATGGAAGATATCTGCTTATAATAGTTATAATATTTCTTGGATATAGAAATTAGTAATGATATTTAACCTGTCTTTAATCCTTCATTGGCCAAGTGATTTTTAATAAAGTAATAAAAGGAATTATAAATTCTTACTGAGTAACCTGTATTTGCACACAGGATGTTTTTCCTAATACCCAACCAAAATTATTTTACTGATTATTTTTGACTTTTCCTGAATAAGCAAGACAAACATTCTCTTTATTACACTGTCTACATGTTAAAAAGCATTTATCATTCTGATTCTTCATTTTTCTTCACTTCTGTAGGCAGATACATTTCTTTCATGTTTTCTTATAGCTCATCTTTTCTGGGTGTCTTTTTCTTATTGTACTTCTCTGGATTGTTCCCATGTACTCTGCAGTCTTTTTTAAAAGAAGTAGAAAAAGAAATTTAAAAATATATTAAAAAAAAAAAGAAAAAAAAAGCTCTTCCATTTGAGACTTCACCAGAACCAAGTAAGGCTGACCTATAGGACCTTTAGTGTTTTATCTATAAAACTGCCATTAAGTGCTACCAGATATGATTTGCTGGGTTTTGCTGAGTACCACAGTGTTGACATTAATTTCTGGGTCACTATTACAATCTCTTGTGGTTCTCTTTGCCATATTTTGATGCCTTACCAAATGTTACTTTTTCTTATTTTGTCTGATTTGTCTTGCCTATAGGATGCAGTTTTAACTGCAAGAGA
>VWZD01003253.1:0-114498 GCA_013396695.1 Sakesphorus luctuosus
ATATATAAAATGTATTTCACTAACTTAATCCCAAAGGATCTGTTACACTTGCCTGCACACTATAACTACAAAAGTCTGTGGGCTTTTCCAATGCCAAAGAGGAACTTTCTTACTTAGAAGGTTGCCAGTAACCCAATCATGTTCTTGGTGTCACTGCACAGGAGACAATGGCTCATTTTTCTTATTAACGAAACCACTGCCAAACAGAACTTTCAGTATTTAGTTACAGAATCCCACTATGAAAACAAAGATGTGTCAAGACAGGCTTTATACAGATTCAGCAAAAGAAAAGAAATTCAAAAGTCTTTGGATCAAAGATACGGATAACCAGTTCAATTTGGGGACTTGTGAGCTACTAGAGAAATAATGCTTTAAAGGGACAATGTAAATATAGCACTGACAAAGAGATCTTTATTACTGAATGATCTACAAGAGCAATTGAATTATTGTTTCCAGAGTTATTCCTACTTGTTTGGGCCAGACTCATCTCTTGTTTCACACAGAACTATCTCACACCTACAAAGCTCCCAGCAGAAAAGGCAGCTTCCCTGATTTAAATGCCAGTCTTCACTTAAAAATTCCGTGAGCACCTGAAGAAAAACTAAGTATGTCTTTTACTGATTGGCCTAGATACACTCCGACTTGGATAGGCTGCACTTGCTTTTGTTCAAATATACCTTTAAGTTAAGTACCCGAAACGGGTAAGGCGGGCAGTGAGGCGGCTCCGTTCCCCTCCCGGCTCCCGCCGCTAGGTGGGGGAGCAGCCTCGGGAAAGGAGATGCTGTCGCTCGTAGCCAATGCACAGGCAATTCACTGAGCACGTAAATCACACTGGAGTGCCTTTATTTATAGCGCAACCTTTGCTCCCCTTCCACCTCCAGCATTTATAAAAAGGTGAGCAAGGGATAAGCAGTAGGTGCTCAGCCATTTACGTTTATAAGCCGGCACTTCTGACTGTAACCCTGCCAAACAAGACCGTGACTCCTCACTGACAGTTACAGTCTTGCATTATCCTGACCTGTCTAGAATTCGGGCAATGCACTTTACAGCAGCGGAATGGCCAGAATGCTGCCCTTATGAGCAACCCTTGTCACAACAAAAGCAGCTATTTAATGAAAAAAAAAAACAACCGCCCAAACCCCAAACAAGCAAACAAAACAAAAACCCAAGCAGAACAATAAAAAAACCCCAAACAACAACAAAAACCTAACCAAAAAAAGCAAGTTATTTAATGTCACGCTCACAGGAAGGCATGGAAACAGCAGGAAAAGTGTTTAAGGAGAACCTGCAAAAGCGGAGTACACCACATAGTAATTTCGTCTAATAACGCACGAATTCGACTGCAATAGCACAGGCAAAGATAAGCTGGCACGCAAAATACGAGCTAAGGTGGCAATACTAAATCTTACCTAGGAAGAGTTACAGCTATAATTGTTTTAAGTGGGAGCGATGACAGTGATCCTCCCTGAGCCGCTCTAAGGCAACAGATCATTAAAACGTGCCCGCCAAGTGCAGCCGCTCCCGAGCTCCTGCCGGGAGCATCTCCCTGCGCGGCGGCGGCTCCGCGGGGCGCCCGTGCCGCGCGTGCTGGAATACAAACCCCACGGGGAGGGATGGATGGTGCCTTCCCCCGGGGCACCTCAGGCACCTGCAGTGATGCGAGGTTGTACCCCTCTTATGAAAATATTAATTGTCATATTATGAAAACACTAACCTCAGGTCGCCTGGCCACGTCTAAGCTCGTTGCTGTGGCCTGAGAGCTACGGAGTGTTACTGCTCCTGGATAGAGAGGCTGGAGAAGGCATCACAACTGGGGCTCAGCTGGTCTTCTCCAGGCTGCTTCTGTTATACGCTACACACAAGCAGAGTCAAGTAAGTATTTTGCTGTACCCAAGTTGGAACAACATAGTGCAATTTGCTCTACATTGATTTAATCTCTTGGATTTTGGATGCTCAGTTTTAACTTCAAGACAATGCCCGCAAAGTTTCTACAATTGCTTGGGAAACTCACTCCTTAACTGCTTTTTGAAGGTAATGCAGACATACTCATGTAATAGCCAAAAGTTTGTCTATAATTTACTTTTCATGGGTCTTCACATATTCAGGCAGGGAAGCAAAGTACGGTCGAGTAACTTTGACAATGTGATTCCACCAGCGGCTGCATCAATTTCAGAATGCAACTGATCTTACATTGACTAATTATTGTGATCTGTTCAGGCCTCACCGCACAGCTAAAATGACAAATCTGTTCAAGAAGTTGTCCCATTCTGAAAGTAAAAATGGCATTACAATATCAAAATAGGTGCAATGCAAAGATTAACAAAACATCCAGCCAGACACCACTTGCATGTGCTTAATAAGTAAGTCTACATACTCCTTTGCTATAGTTTATAGTCGTCTGATTTGTGTTATAACTTGCCACCAAATTTTAGGAAGTCCATGATCCAAATATTACCATTCTGGATCTTGAAAATAGGAAGCTGTTAAAGCACCCAAATGACTGGAAAACTGTAAGATCAAGAAACTTTTTTCAGGGTCTGGTTTATCAAATTAAACAATACAAAATAAATATTAAATATATGGCAAAGATAAAGAATCCTAGTTTATCATTCCACTGAAGAGCACTTTGAAGATTATTTTCTCCTTGACACATGAACAGAACAAAACTCAACACTTATTTCATCTCATTCTGCAGATGTGAAAGATTCATTTGACCTATTAACATATGCTACATAAACTCAAGATTGCATTACACAGGGAAAATCTCTTTCATGCAAAAGATGGGAATTAAGTAGCTGTCATTTCCAGGCCCTGCTGGAGTGGAGAGTTACTGAAATGCCCAGGCTGCACTCTGCGTGGCAGCCTTCCAGCATCTGTAGGAGGGTTAGTAAAGTCACAGCAGTGGGAGATAATTAATATGTGTTGTTGGGGGGAGCAAGGTCCAGAGAACTGGTATCTTCTACCACATGTCTGAAAGCAGAATTCTGCATTATCTCAGTGCAAATACACAGTTTTATTCTTCCATGAGGTAACTCTTCTACCAGTGTCTTTCATCATGGAGAGCTCCTGATTCATCAACTCTCTGAGACCAAAGCATATTGTGCCTTTCATAGCACTAACATAGCTGACAACTTCTTCAGATCTTTTGCAACCCAGTGCAGATATATCACTATTTCTCACAGTTATCAAACATTCAGTTCTAAAATCTCAGTATCAGATGTTCAGCCTAAGAGTAGTACAGACACTGCAAGAGCCACGGATGTATCTCCTGCACTCTTTGGGTGTACTCCTGGTCTCTTCACAGAATCTAACTTGTGTGTCCCCTTTCTGCTTCTGTGCTTGTCCATCTCTAAAATCAGATTTTTAACAGTTGCAACATTTCTCTATTTACTAGATAAACTATGTCTGCTCAGCTGAAATATGTCCATACACCAGTGTTTGTTCTGGCACACAATTCAAGAAGTAAAGAAATTGAATGGGGCCAATATCACACCCCAGACCTGAGGCACTGAAGCTATTTTGTAAGATAACTGAACAGACAATATAAGAGAAAGGAGGGAAGACTCAGAGGCACCAGTTTGGCTAGAGCTACACTTTGGCATAAACCTTTCGAGAATGGGTGGAAATTTTGCTCTGCCATAAAAGAGTTGTGTGCTCAAAATACCTTTTTTGGTGGGATGTGATACACCAATCTGGAATTCTGACCAAGATTTATGGCGAAACTCTTTAATTTATAGCTGTTGTAGATAAATTTTTGGGGGAGGAAGGAATCCATAATCTGTGGCTGTTTCTCTTCTTTTCCTGAATCTCTGCAGAAGCAGTGTACAAGGCAAGGATGACTTTCTAAATGTTTTATTAGGACTTGTGAATGGTTGGGTAGCTGAAGAATGTTGGGACCCTACTTCTAAAGCAGGTATGGACTAGCGCAAACTTGTAGAAACAATCACTAGTTCTGATACTATATTTCAGTCTTTAGTGGTCAGACTGCCTTGGTGAGCTAAGGAAGAAAATGTTCTTAGGGACAGAAATTAATATCCTGAGCTATGAAGCAAACCAATACAGGACATGGCAGAATATTCACCATGCACAGGTCCAGTTCACTAAAGATCCACATGAGTTCATTGAAGAAGAAGTTTTTATAATTGCATCAAGAAAAGGAAAATCAGTGTGTTCACAGCTTAATAAGAGGAAGAGTGGTGATTATTTGGTCATATTTTATTTTTGGATGCAAATTATTCCCAGTATTCCAACAAGGTGCAGATGTGTCTAAACAAAGTATTTACTGCTCTACAGGACACTTCCTGATTAGGTCCATAAACATTACAACTCTGTCAGTTGAAAAAGTACATAGAAAGCACTTGAATTTTGTCAAGAAACACATCACAGCTTTATTTTAGCTGTTGTAAAGGGGTTAAACTCTGCTAAAGAGGAAGTAGTGCTTCAGCAAATGAACCCAATTTTCTTACTTAACTATACAAACTGTTGCATATATTTTCCCCTCTAGCAATCTCACTTTTATTGTTTCCCACTACCATCCTGAATAGTAATTTGGCTTTGAATAATTCCCCTCATCATAATGCAACACCAAATGACAGAGGCACACGCTACAGTGTATGCAGCAGCTCTGGATTAAAATGCAGACACTTGTACACAGAGCCAGTGGAGCATGTGGTTTTTATTTTTCAGCTGTTTCCAGCAGACTGAAAATTCCACAGGCTATAGAGCTTTGAATAATTTAGAATGCTGCTCAGAATACTTTTTAGCTGGAAAAGTATATAAAGAGAGGGGAAATTTCCTTCATTTTAGCTTGCTGGACAGATGTGATTCCTAAATAGTAGTGTCTTCCCAAGGAGGAGAGACTAGGAACATAAAACATGCCACTTCAGGAGAACATACTGATTCACTTGATTAATGAGACTCAAGAGCAATTTCATCTTTGAACAAGGCAGCAGCAGGGCTATTTCTCTGCCTCTGTGACAGGAGAGGAATAAAACTAAGCTGTAGGACTTGTTTGACTACTCAGAACTGACAAAACTCAGGTACGCGTAGAATAGATCAGCCTGTGATGGCTTGAAGAGCACAGTGTTGTGGAACCAAACATCATGGCAGTTGTTAGCTAGAAAGAAATGGCTAAAAAAGTTTATTCAGATGCATTGCTTTTTTAAGTTAAATGTTTAAAAACGTAAGTTAAATGTTTTAAAAATCTATTATCCATGGGCCTTTCTTGAGTTAACGAGCATGCACCCAGCAAAGGAGTAAGCCAGATTTCTCCTTATGCATCTTCTTCCATCTCCTTTGCTTGTGTCTCCCTCAGCTGGAATCAAATTCAGAAATGGTATTTGTGTTGCACATCATTTTTCAAACAACTATTTTATCCAAGAAAAAATACATGCTAAAGAATCTCACATAAGATAAAAAATAAAATCATCTGCAAATCCTGTTTGTCTGGATTATGCCCTAATGAATAAAACAGCAGGACTTGAAACTGTTTTTCAGGATCAAGTCCAAATATTCAGCCCTGATCTCAAAGCCAGCAGCTCCTATTGAGTCTGACAGGCACAAGGTATTCATTCCAGAGGTAGAATCTGCCAACTTTCTTTTACTCTGAAGTCTACTTTGTCATGAAATAGAAACATACCCCAGTGAGATCAAATGCAAAGACAATTTTCAGATAAGAGATTCAAAACTACAAAAAGCACAAGGATGAACTTCCTATGTAGATTATATTTTACAAATATTTGCAAGTCATAGTTTCAAGGCTAGGCTGCAGCTCTAGCAGGAGGCTGACAAGGAACTGAACTGCAGTAGCAATAGCATCCTTTCTCCTAAGAGCCCCTCTGGGCCTTTCCTCACTTAGACCTGTCAGGTCTCATTGCTCTGAGCTGATGACTCACTCAATTAGACCTCATCTTATGCACTTTCACACTTCTGCCACAGTCTGCATTCCATGTACTTTCAGTGCTGGGATTCTCCTGGAGATCTTTGCTGTGCCTTGTTCGTGGTGTTTCAGAAGGAGCAGACAGTGGCAGCAGTGCACTTTTTCTGGGCAGCTGTCTAAGAGCTCTGTGCTTTCCCACAAACACATCAACCCATGACATGACCTTCAGCATGCCGATGTACGACCTTCTCCCTCATCAGCCAGAATCCCACGAGTCAGCGTCAATATCTGCTAAAAGATTTGTGCTCCGAGCATTGACCGAGCGAGCAAAGGGAATATAATTTAACAAATCTCTTCGTGTCTAATTAGAGAGTGCTTGCACTCAAAGTGGAGCCTACCACAAGCAAACAGCCAAGACTGCCCGATCCATGTGGACTGGTAACTAGTCACCAACTTGACTGCAACTTTCCTCTCGCCCAGCAACGAATGGAGCTCAATCACTGACCCAGGGAGGAATGCCTGTGGTTCCAGCTTTGCTCCGAAGACTGATGTGTACAGGGAGGGGAAGCCCTGCACAACATGCAAAAGCTGGATAACTCATCTCCTCTGTTTCTCAAAGCCATGGCAGAATCAAAGGGTTGCATCTTGTGTAGGTTCTTGTCTTTACTCACATTTGGACTTGACTCGCATTTCAAGGCATAGTGGAAGACTATTCAATGAGAACTAATTGTACTTACAAGTCTTATCCTTTATTGACTGTAATTACATAATTTAAGCATTAACATTTTGCATTGGACTTTCATGTTGTGTGTTACTTAATTTTGTGACACATTCCTAGGACTAATGAAAATACAAAATGAGAAAAGCTGACAATCATAAACTCAGGGAAGCCACATTAATTTGTGCATCCACCCAGTATGTGCTGTTATTGTTTTCCACATAGTACATAGCAGAGGATAGTTATTTTCTATGGCTCAAACCACTTCATCATTTCATTAGAACTCATACTGATTAATTAAAATGACATGTGAAAAAGTATTAAAGCATAATTTCTATTAAATAGATAATTTGTTATCATCAACACAGCCTAAAATTGATGCCTTGGTTGAATTTGCTGCAAAAGCTGCACTACAATCCAAATGAACAATGTTGCAATGTCACGTATTCTGAACCTGAATGGTTGCTTGAATGTTCAGAAGGAAACTAAGCTTAGTGGTGTATGAAAACATAAACCTCTTCAGGGATTTAGACTAATTAAAACAGGTAATTTGAGCACAAAGGAAATAGGAATGCAGATGAGTTTTCATTTGGAATCTGTAAGGGCAGATAGTGGGTTAAAAATGGTATATTGTTGTGAAGATAGATGTTCATATAAAGACATTCTGACATTCAGTTATCCATTAGTAATATATTTTTTAAATTAAGAAGCAACCTAAAACCTATATAGACCAAAAAGAATTAGGAATTTAGATTTCATGAGTGGTTATTCTTGTGTAGGGACTACAAGCCTTTTTACCAACATTCACAGCAACTGCTGACTGTGAAAGCTGTTGTTACTCTTCCTTGGGCTTGGAAGGACAATAATGACAGCTTTGAGAAATGCCTATGATGCAAACTTTCATGCTTACAGAACATGTAAATATTGATGTCAGAAGATGATATGCAGCAAATACGTGTTCTTTTTTTTTTCTTATTCTCTGTGTACAAAGAGGCCTTACAGTGTTTGTTATTACAACTTTAAGAGGGTGTCACCAAGCAGCTAAATGTTTATTATCATACTGGGAAAGACCATGGCACAGCAATCCCTGCTCTAATATTCGAATATGGATTATAAGTATTTACTGTGAATTTTCATCCTACATGATTCTAAATCCAGCAGAGCATGGTTTTAATTAAGCTTTTTCACACATCATGTGAATAGCCCTCCTTTTCAAGCTGTAGTCAGCCAGCAGGCTGTAGCTTTATCTTTACATATCTTCTATCTATTTGCAAGAATTTTCACATAAGCCAATAATTTTACCAAATATCTAATTTCCACAAACTAAATCTATGTATTTCCCAGCAATATTATTGCTGTCTCTTAAGAACCATTTTTTTTTCCTGTAGAAGCAAGTCTCATGTCTTAGAAGATAAGCTTATTTCTCTAGCAAGAAGGATGCAGCAGACTTCACATCACTGTTTTTCTCTTGATTGAAGAGCCAAGGACCCAATACTCAATCACCAGAATTCACCAGGATAACCCATGCAAATATGAAAGAGTAATGTATTTTCTTTCCTCTTGTTGGCTTGGCAGCATTTCACTTGACTGACACTTGTTCAGGATGTCCAAGCCAAACACGGGGTTGAGAATTTTAGCTAAGGTGAAGACACACATATTCATCTAACTGTGCTGCTTCCAGCAGCCAAGCTAACCTGCCCATACTTAGCAGGGCACCTCCATGCTGCACTGCATGTGCATTGGCTAAGAACCAGTGTAGAGGGAAAAAACCACTTAAACAAATCCTCTTACAATAACCTCACTTGCTCATGAGAGAGCAGCTGAAATAGCCTTTGCAGTGAGACAGGGCAGGATGAATGTCTTTGGTGGTTTTGGGCACATAGTCAAAGTACTCTGAAAATGTAGCAAACATGAAAGGTTACCTTGAAAGCAAACAGCAGGAGCCAGTCAACTACCAAGCTACAAAAGCACATCCATTAAGGATCTTGTAATGAGTTATATGGGAAAGCTGTAAGTGCCAAATCAATGCAGGAATAATTTTAGATCACTGAGTAAGAATGCAGCAAATAGTCTAGTCATTTTTGAAAAAAACAGACCAACTCACAGAAGCAGGAAAAAAGCACTGTCTGCTGTTTTATAGCAAGATGCCACTTTGAATAATTTATATACAGCATCAAGTCACAGAGGATTCCAAAATTTTACAATGAAGGAAAAGATGAAAGCAGAGAAATTAGGTACAACTGCTTGTCATAGCACAGAAGTAATATATGTGTGTGTGTGTGTGTGTGTGTGAGTATCTGTGTGTGTATACACACTCACACATATATACATATATATACATGAGGGGTCTTTCCTCTTTCATGGCCCTGCAGAAGAAAGCATGAACACTAGGCATCACTAGCCTTCACAAACTTCTCCCAGAAATGAGAACCCAAATGGGTTTCACAGAACCATTATCTGCCCTTGCTCTTCTCTTCAAGCCAGAAGACTTTTCTTATCTAAAATAAAACAGATCAAGCCTCTGGCACAACTGAAACAACTCAGGCATAGACCTTTGTGATTTCCTGACCTCAGTCCTGATTTTCCCATCACCAGATGGCACAGCTTTAGCTTTACTCTGACTGGCATTATGTGAGAATGCCTCAAATGGTTTTCACAGCTTCCGTATAAACACTTTGCCTTACCCTGGCACAGCCATTGTGCCAGTACCTGAAAAGGACAAGATGGAGAGCTGACTTTTGCTTTTACAGCAATAACATTTGCCAATATTTACTCAAGGAAGAGGCGTGGCAGATGGCTACAAATGAGTCATTGCTAAATAATGTAACAATGTTTTTTAGCTAACTCTGAAGCAAACGCTTGGGATTGCTGAAGATCCCTGTGAGACACACAACACTGATTCCATGGACATAGCTTTAAGGAGAGTCTAGTTCCAAATGCAGAGGTAGAATGTTGATTTGAAGCAAATTTTATAATGCACCTTTGTCTCTTCTCCTTCTATGCTTCCAAATAGTTTTTTATTAACTATGTTTGCGAATGTTTGTGGTCTTTGAAGTCAGAGTGTTCCTGGAAGCTCAAATCCAGCTCCATAGTATCATTACCTCATACATTATTTCCTATATGTAAGTGAGCATAATGCTTTTTTTGACTAAATTAGACATGGCAACACATGCATACTCAAAATCAGACATAATAGCAGCTAAACCACTGAGCTGAGCAAATCATCGTGTCAATGTGGTGTGACTCATACCTTAAATAAGAAAATTCTCATAAGGGTCTGCATTCTTGTCTAGTGAAGTGCATTCATTTTCTCTCCTTCACTGCCACTGTGTAGCTCTTGCTTATGGATTCAGCCTTAAGGCTGCATAATCAAAAAATCAGAAAATTTAAAACAAATTTGTGTGAGTCGATAGTCAGGGAGTGGATTTTATTGGTAGCACCCTTTCATTGTGACAGGAAGATTTCAAAATTATGGCAAGTGAAGGCAAGTTTAGACAAACAAAATGTCAATTATGATTCCTTTTTAGAAATACAGTATATCTCACGAGCATGCCTTCATTCTATTTCCTGCAGTGGATTGACACATATTGTCCTTGACCTTTAAGCCCCAGCCACAATGGGCTCAGCACTATGCTATACTTCCGTAAATTCCCATCCTGCCTGGACCATCTTTAACCACAGCAATCAACTGGCCACCACATGGCTCAGTCATTTCCTTACAAGCTTATGCCTTATCAACAGTACAGATCCATGCAACAGAAGCACTTGCAGAAATTTTCACAACCAACAGAAAAACCATTTTAGCTAACTGATCATTGAAGAAGGCAGTGAAAGTTTCTTAAAAACCAAAACATTCCCACTTTCAGACTTCCACTCCTCACTTGTGCTTCAGTCAGTGCAGGTTTTGATCTGCAATTTGATGCTGCTGCTGCCCAGCAGCTTGTACACAAGGTAGCAACAAAAGGGAGTTCTGCTGGTGCGTAGAAACTCCCAGCTCAGCTTAAAGTAATTGTAAACTTAGCCAGATGAGCTAGCATTACTCATCAGTCATCCAGAATTTGCATTATGCTGCTCAGTGGCTGAAAAACACAAAGGCATACTACCAGACAAAATATAAAATCAGAGCTGACTATTGGAACTCTGCCTTCTTCCTACAACCAGAACTGAAACATTATTATATTCTACAGGTCATAAGCTGCATCAGTACTCTGAGAACATCCAACAGCTACAGTGCTATGGGAACTCTATTCTTTTTTACCAAGACTAACACCTCATACAGCAAGAAATCATTAGCCATTGGTAAACAACAAAAGTCATGGAAAAAAACCCCAACAAACTGCAGCTCTGTTTCACTGTTAGTTGTTTTTTGTTAGTCATCTTTACTGACCTTATCCACGTACTTTAATTGACCTCTGTCTACAGGCACATCTCTCATGTGCAAGTGTCACACACACTTCCATGCTGGCTGAGGCTTGACTTCCTGCATGAAAGGGAAGCAGAGATCCTTCTATAAGCACCAGACAATAACCACAACATAACTTGATTTTGAGGATCTGGAAGACAAGAGTTATTGTGCCATCTCACAAATGTAAAAACCAATATCTTCTACTGAAGACAAAAATGTATTTTCTGAACTATGAACAGTATTTTAAAATTTTTCAGCTTTCAATGCCCAAGTGCATTCAGATTTCTGCCTGCAGAATCAGTCTCCTGATTGGTAATTGCATCTTTCTCCAGATGACTAGGAAACAGCAGCTTACTGGGAGCAGAAGCAAATTACTGTACAGATAGTGCTCTGGCTGAAGAGACAGAAATAGTGATATATTTGCTTTAGAGCTGGCTGGCACTTGCCATCGACCATGTAAATCCTCCACCATGACATGCTGATTAGTGGGTACTGTAATTTATCAGCCAGATGTTCCAGGCTGGAATCCCGTGCCTTGTAATCAGTGTTCTAAAAATGCTGTATTTAACTGTTGTTGTTACCTGCTAAACTGTAGTTTGAGAGTTTAAAGTGCAGAAAACTCCTAAATCATCAAGAGCAAACAAAGAAAATATAATTAATTTAAAAATGTGTCTATTTAAACATACATTCCCAAAGAGCAAAATGTAGGCAAGTAGGTTGCCAAAACTGCCAGATACTAATGATAATAAAGCCACATGAGCTATACTCTGTTTGCTGAGAGTCCAGCAGATGCCCTTTTAAAAGTGTCCCTGACAGCCCAGCAGCTTTACCAGTACAATTTACAAAGGCATTAGATTAGAAAAAGCTACAATTTATGGCAGGCAAGTGCAACAGAATTATGCCAGTTCCCCATCACCACAGTAAACCTACCCAATAGCAGCAGTGCTTGTCAAAATAAGGATCCTGAATATAGCTTTGAACAGAAACCTAAGAAATTTAGGCTAGTCTGTATCCTGCCTGTTCTCTCTCTCCTTCTGTTGAATTGGTTGTGGGATGGAAAGAAGCATCAGTGCTGTAGCCTGCAGCAATCACTAATACAGGAGTGGTGATTCTGATGCAAGTAATTTTATAGTAAAATGAAAATAGCCATGCACAAGAGAATAGTCTTGTGTAGACAATTTTTAGTAATTTTGACCTTTTTGGTTTGCTTTTAATCAGTGCTCCACTTTGCATATTTCCCTTTACAACTCTAACCCTTTAACTCTTTGGCATCAATAATCTTCAGATTTTGCATCCTCACTGACTTCAGATCAGATATTGTGAAATACAAGGCAAAGAGAAATTATACACTGGTGAAAAAGGAAAAGGATATGATCAGAGTTCTATGAAGAACCAAACAGTTCAAGAAAAAACCAAAATAATAGAAAATAAAAGAATGCTGTTTTGTTACAGTCTGGTCACTAGGAACCACCACACATATGAGAGGTAGAAGTTAGAAAGGCAAATAAACCAAAATTTTGCTTTAGCACAATTAATTTCGAAGACTTCTCTCTTGCTCTGATATAATAGATAGGCTCTTTAATTGAAAGTTTGTAAGATTAAATATGTATTGCAAAGATGTCCATGACTATGGTATCTGGATGGCTTTTGAGAAATACACTGTTAAGGCAAAATCACCATTCTGGCCGCTGCCTTTCTGGTGCATTCACAACTGGCACAACCAGCACAGAAGATCCAGGACCTAAAGCAGCAGAAAGACTCTCTATACAAGGGAAAAAGAAACACCTGGACAGCGCATACATAATGCCACACAGCCAACACTTTGCCATCTGGTGAATGCTGTCTTCAGGGTAGAGGAAAGTTAATTGAAGGCAAAACATTTAAAGTAAGAATAAAACCAAAACTAGTCATAACTAGAGGGTTGGCAGTTTGAGAGATCTACAGAAATTAGAATATAGAAGAGTTTTACTTCTTAAGCTTTTAACAGTGGGAAAATGGAAGAGCCACATTCCTGAGTGGGCCAGACAACTGGTGAAATTTAACAGAAATGATAATTTAATTGAAAAATTACTACGAGCTTGGAGAAAAAAAAAGTGCTGAAAAAGCCTTTTCTTCACTGGAAAAGACAAAAATAAAAACAAACCAATATTTCAGTGTAGTATTGACCAGGGGAACCACTACTTCCCTGCCATCCTTGCCCTCACTACAGTCCGTTTTCTAAGAATTATGAAGATTTAAAAAAAAAAAAAAAAGAGGAACTGAACAACTGGAAACAAGTTTGCGGTTGGTTACTATTTAAAATATCAGTATATCTAGATCCGTTCATTCAGAATGGCCTCAAACCCAATGGATTAGTTCTTGTTTCTGTACTTTATGTTTACAAAGCATCAAGATTTCCCAGTTGTATCACAGCTTTTTCTAGGCAGGATTACACTAAAAAGCCCTTTGATTCTTGACTCTGCAACTGCATCATATTGAAGCATCTCATTTGTTGTCCACAAAACTGTGTTTTCAGAGTTTTGCACTAACTGGAGTTTGGAATAAACTAAACAAGATATGAAAAATGTTTCTGTGCATTTACGTGATTGGGTCAGGACAGCAACAACTGAGCATGTACATCTTTTGCAGTGTGAGCTTTGAGCCAGCTGCTTTGCATGCCAGGAGTGAGGATGCCCTCTCTAATGCCCCAGTGCTTGCTGCCCCAGTGCACACATTCAGAGTATCTTAGTGGATTCCCAAGAGTTTAGTTTTCTGTTTGAGACACTGAAAAAATGACCCTATCCTTTCCTTTAAGGGATTCATGTAGATGGCGTACCTCAGCAGTTTCCCACTTCTCTCCGTGCCTTGTATGAAGGAATATGCTGTCTTTCTACACAGGACAAGCAATGTGACTGCTCTCACATAATGCCAGTCTGAAGGCAAGAGGAAGCACTGCCATTGCCAGGGAATCCCTAATCAGCTCAGACCTTCTGCCTCTTGTTTTGAAGCCACCAGCCCTTCTATTTCTGTACAAGCTTCATGATATCTGATGGCATAACGTAGTTGTGGTGCCTTGTTTGAGTCTCCAGATGCTTCATATCTGTGGTCTGTCTGTTACACTGACTAACAACCCGTTTCCTCATGTAGCTTAGGGTGACCTGATGAAAATGCACATATTTGGGGATATAGGCGGTTACATTATATGCTCACGTTAGAATTTGCCTCTTGTGATTATATACAACCTAAACTTTAGAAAAGCATTACATTTTGCTTGAATAGTATATTTCATAAGTTTGCCTCATGAACAGTGATGTTTGATGGGTTCTTGTCATTTGCAAAATGAAATATGTAATACTGCATTTAGAATTAAATGCATAGTAGTAGCTAAAAGCAATGCAAACCTCAAACTCTGACGTGAGTATTATTGGCACTCAGCGACTGAATGAAAGTTTAAAAGAGCAATATTACTCATATAACATCCTTGCAGAGGCATTAAACACACTGGAAATAGAAGAAGAGGTCTATTTTATCCCACAGTCAGTCACAAGAAGTAGAGGAAAATGCTTATGAACCTTCTTGCTTAGAACTTAAATTATCCTCCAAATACTACCACAGAAGTCTCTACCAGCCAGTGTGTGCTACAGAAGGTTATGTTACAGCATCAAACAGTAGACTTACTTTCCCGTGCTGTGACAGTAGGCAACCAAGCCCACTGCCCCTGCCCAGGACCACCTCGCATAAAATGGTCTCTTTTTTACAGAAAATTGTTTTTTGGTCTGCTTTAGGAGTGACACACAGAAAAGGAAAAATATATTCCTGATAAAAGCTGTCTGCATTCATGTGACACTGTACTTGCACGGTAAAGTCACCTGCCTTCAGGACATGCCAGAATTACTGTGCATGCATAGCTGTTTTATTCAACATTTTCCAGAATGCCTGTGACAGTGAGTGTGCCCTGGGCTTCTGGAAGTGCAGACCTGGATCAGAGCTGTTAGGCACTAACAGCAGTGCTCACCTCAGGAATTTCATATATATTTGCATTTTGTTTATTTGCTAAAAGCAAAATAGGACAGAGTTGTTGTATAATTGTGTGTTACTTTCAGTAAAAATTAGAACTACCATTTTTATCTGTATGTTTTATCCACACACAAAGAAGCTCAGGATTTTACACACAGTCAGACCCATTACATGTAGATGATGATATTCTCAGTGCTGGAATATCTTTTTACATATGGGCCTGCTTGTTTACATTACTTTCAAATCATCAAAAAAAAAAAAGTTAAAAGAAAATAGAGAAAAGTGTAAGTAAAAGAAAATTAAGAGGGACTTTCAAGAGTCTCCATTGCATACACTAAGACAGTGCCAATGCTGGACCCCTAATACTCAGCAGTTTTTTGATTTGTATCTCTCAGCTCAAGCAGAATATGCTTTTATCTCTCAGCTCAAAAAATTGCAGATTCAACTCAAAATAATTCATGCTATCCTCTACCTATTATCAGGCCTCCCACTGTATGAGTTGTTCAAAGATTTGGAATAACCTAGTTGTCTTAGCAGTGATTCATAAAAGCAACAAGAAAAATCATAAATAGCAACAATTATGGTTGATACCATTTGGTGCTGATGCCAGGAGGAGGCTGCCTGCCAAGGGGAGCATTCTTTGCAAGTTAGTCCTACAATGTGCTGGCAGCCAGCAGTGCCTGGAACAAACCTGATGTTCTGCTTAGTCGGGCTGCTCCCAGGGCACCAGTGGGACAGGGCAACACGGGGGTGTTTCAGGGAGACCTCCGGGGTGCATGGAAATGAGGGCATTCCCTCTTCATCCGGACAAGGGAGGCTTTGTGATAAGTGGAAGCATTTTGCTAAAGCTTGTGGTGTAAGGCAGAAGAATTAAAAAGCACACTAGGGAGATCAGGCTCTGCTTCTCATTTGTTTGCATCTGTTAGCAAGCCTTAAATTGAAGTATTCTCTTTGTTTAAAATACTGTGTTTCACAGTGAGGAAAGTGTCAAGAGTTTTAGCATCCATCTCCATGACAGAGTCGATAGCTAGCACAGAGGATTGTTTCAGGATGTAAAGCATATTGTAGTTTTTTGACCTGTAAGCATCAGACGTTTCATACTGTACTAAGAGGGGCATTTACCAGAGAAAGGGTTTAAAACTAAAGCAACTCCATGTTAAGTGCAGTTCTATCGAAAATCCAAAAGGTTATGGGTAACTTCTTTAAAACCTTGATTTCCACTAAAGAAAAATGCAGGCTGGCTCTGTTGAAAACTGAATGGCCTGTCCACTTTTGAGGCACAGGAGTGTGTTTACATAGTAACTTAGTATCAGGTTAGGACAGTACATGCTACCACCATGCCACCTTACCAGAGTGCAGCACTTACAGGAATGTCCTAAAATACTTTCTGAAGTTCAGGAAAAATAAAGTATCTCCCATATCCTACTATTCACAGTAGCTGTGAAGACTTTTATTTCCCACTAAGCAAGTACAGAGTTCTTTATGCTGATTAGTTCTGACAATTTCAGATTCTCTCAGATCCCATTTCCAGGATGATTGACTACATTTGACTCTTTGTAACCTTAAAGGAGTATTCTAACAGCAATTTCTGTGAGTAGTTGAAAGTTGTAATTTGTTCTTTTGCTGTTGAAAACTTGTATTATGTTCTGTGATGTTCTTGATGTTAACTAAATCCAAGAAAAACAAAGAAGAAAAAAATCTATAACTATCTATCTTTCTTAAAATTCACCTGAGATCACCATCTGGATTCCACAAGTTTTAAGACAAAGATGGGGACACTTTTGTCAGAAGATACTAAGTATCCCTGAAACTCTGTAGAACTTCACAGATTTAATAACTGTACTTACACTTTGTTAATTTACACTTTTTTGGCTTTTAAAATCATCAAAGGTCTTGATTTCAAACTGACACTAAATAAGAATTGAAAATAGTAAAAAAAAATAGAGAAGTAATTTTTGAGAAGTTTAGACACTTTATAGCTTGAAGTAGCTTGGTTCAGGGAGCTCTCACATCTCTCCAGTGTGAAAGTGTAGAAATAGTGACCCCTCTGAGTGTCCAGGTTTGGAAAAAAGGCCCCAATGTCAATGTGCACTCAACATCTGAGAGTCTATGGCACAAAGCCATAGACTATCTTGTCTCAAAGCCTATTTATATAAAATATTGACTGTTCTTAACTTGGGCACATTATTCCATTTCATTGCTATTGTCCTGCATTCCAATCTCTAGTTATGTTACCTTGAAAATCATGAAATGATTTGTTGACTCCTTTCTTGAAAGGAGGTTTTATGAGGTTTTATTGGTGTAGAATTCTTTAAGCAAGACATTGGATAACCTGATTAAACCCTTCATATCTTTTCCTAGAGAAGATGATTTTAAAATATGTGAACAATGTATTTAGTTAATTAAGCACATCTATATCTCAATAAAATAACACTGTTGTATGCTGGCTGATGTTGCAAAAATCTTTGCTTAAAAAGTTTCTTTGCAGTTTTCAGTATTGTCTTAAACACAGGAAGAGCCTTGAAGTCCTGAGAACAAGACATTGAAAGCATCTGGATAGAGATGTAACCTTTTTAAGCCTAAAAAGAAGAGGATATAAAAGGATTGAATAGCTCAAAGGACTAGCAATAAAAGACAGATACTTTCACATATAAACTTGTCTGAGTTCATCCAAATTCAACAGCAACTTAGGTCATCAAATTAAAAGAAGCTTTGGTGCTTCACTGGAAGCGAGTCTGTGGCTCTCAGCCCAGTTTCTAGAGAAAAGCTACTCGTCAGAAACATGCCTCTATTTGGCATTCTGGCATACTGGATGTTTTAGAAAAGACAAAGCAATGAAAATACAGAGCAATTCTCTTACAAAAAGAAATATTAGTGGCCCAGATAGAAGAGCATGTGGGGAGCAAAACCTCCCTTTTTTCAATTGTGGATATGCAATACAATCCATAATCCAATAAAAGCAGATTTTTGTGGTATTACTAATGCTGAATTGTCTAAAAACATGGAATGTATTCAGTAAGTGGGAAGGAAAGTTCATGTGATTCACCACTGAACTCCTCATTCCTAAACCTAAACTCTCTTTATACCATAGTGTAACACTATTTTACACTGTTCTTGTGGGCTTGCTTTCCTACAGTCCTTCTCCATAGGACTTGACCCAGATAAAGCTGGACTGCTTCCTCTCAGGAACTCGCTAGAAGTGTATCATGCTTTTATAAGGCAGTGCGGTCCTAGACACACCAGGGACACGGGTGGGCCTCAAGTGCTTGAGCAGACAGTGGTGTCAAAGGCACTGAAGCCCTTCCGATGAGTCATGAGCAGAGCTGCCAGGCCGGGGGAGATGCAGGTCACTGCCCACCCGCTTGGGCTGCGGCAGCGGGAATGCCACAGGCGATCAAGTCTCCTTCCTCCTCAGCTAAGCAGCCATCAGACAAGACTATTGTATCCAGTTACCAGCTCAACTTTCTGCACAATAGTTATTCAGTTTCAGGGGCATGCATGTTTCTCCAAGTGTAAAAAAAGAAAGCTAGACACTAGGAAAAAAAGGACAAATTTTCTGAGAAGCTACAAATTAATAATCTTTCCTCAAGCTAAAAAGGGCTGGAGTTAGAAAAACGCCTTTTTCCTTAAATGATTTTCTACATATAAGCATATGAAATTCTACATAGGTTAACATGGCTGTAAACTTATTTTCGTCAGCAACCCCACAAAGACAAGCTGCACTTTCATTCAAAATATTTCTGTACATTTCTTTTCATCAAAGCATCTATGGACCTGGTATTTGGTTCTCTCTTCATAACCCAGTCCTCTCTCCATGTGATCAAATTAATTCTGTGCCTGGAAATCAAATAATGTCCTTATGTAGGTGTTAAGAATACACAAATGAGTGCACATTATCAGACTGTCCTTTCTGCTTTAAAAATTAGGAGGGACAGGTCCAGAGCACTCCGGCTTTAAATGCTGTATATCATTGCATGGCACACTTGCACTCACCAAACTCAGGCTGGTGGTAAAAATAACCCTCTCTTGAAAAGCAGACATGAAGTTATCTACTAGGGCTTCCACCTGTTAACATTTTTCAGAGAGGGGCCCTGTCTGGAAATAACTCTGTATTTCATGATGAACTCTATGTGCTTTACTGCACAGAACCAAGATATGACTCATTGCTCTGAGCCGTGTAAATATTAAACCTGTTTCAGCCATGGAGGCTGAGACTTGTCTGATAACAGACACCCATCAGAGTTGGAGCTGAAAAAAGTCAACTATCTGGACTCTAAATAAATTAAATAATTGTGCTCTCTGTGTAAGCTCAAGAAATAAGTCACTATAAGGAAAACATCACAGAATAGGAGCAGCAGGCTCTGTTTTCTAGAAGATAAGAAAATGTTTGTACTGGTTTCTATGTTTAAGCCATGCTTCTCCCCCCTGCTGGTCACAAGATCGTAACAGTGATCACTGGGACAGTCACGCTTGCTGATCACTGTGTCATTTACTTGTGTGTTCTTGCATTACAAGCCCTGCTTTCAGGTTATTCTCAAGTTACTTGCAATAGTTTTGGAAAAGATTTCAAGGTGTGGCAGGGAGGAAATGGACATATATCAGGACATTATTTATTAAAGGATACTCCTATTGCCCTAACTGTTATGGTACTGAATCATAGTATCAAATTAAGCAGATGGCTTATTACGGAAACCAGTCATCTGTTCCCTCACTGTGCTCACAGTTCTGCCTGTCTTTTCAAACTTTCATGGACTTAAAATTTTTAAATTGAAGTGAAACAACATTTTTTAAATTTACATGAGGTACATACATATCTAAAATATTCTCTGCTTTTTTCAGCATTATGTCATGAGATTCTACAATTCCTTGAGTCAGACTTTCTGAGTTTAAACATTATTTGGCTAATGGGGTAACAAAATCACGGCATTTATATCTCAGCAAACATACTAACAGCAGCTATTTTGTTTAATGCAGAAATTGCCATCATCATTGAGAGATAAGACAAACAAAGTAATTACAGTATTTTGGATAACTGTGCACTAATTGTGCACTGGTATTGTTCTGCAAGAAAAAGAAAAAAGGTGCAGTACAAGATAAGCATCACAGTGTTATCCTGCATATCAGTGCATATCAGTGTTATTCTGCCCTGATAACACTGAAGGTGAGTTAAATGTATTTATAAAGAGCCACAGCAGTACATAAACATATGTTTATGAGATCTGCTATGAAAAGTAATTGAAAATGTTTTGCTTGGTTTGGTGTTTTAAGGACTATTCCAAACCAGATTCATGAACACTGGTGAGAAAAGTTGAAATCTTCTGCTTTTATTCCTGTAGTACCTGCACATCATATGCCACTCTTGGAAAGTGCTCTTTATTCTGGTTCCTGATTGAACACCAAGGTTTCAAATACACAGCCTTTACAAAGGTTCTCATTTTGCATCTTTCCTAATGTACTTGAAGTCTTTACTGCAAGAGATTAATGAACAGGAAGAAAACCTTTCTTGGCTTTTACTCTCCAATAAAAATATTTAGGAGTAGCTGTCAGAAATAGCATATTATTTATAAACAGATTAGATTTGAGATAGTTATCAATGTACAAACACAGGTCATTCCAAAGCCATTTCATATTTCCTTCTGAGAATCAAACTGCTGTTTAAAGCAGTGCTGTAAAAATTATGAACTGTCTTCAACCATCAAACGACCTGACACTTCAAAGAAGCATTTCTGAAAACCATCATAAAGATGGTTGATGGATTCTATAGAAGTTTAGCCATTTAGCTATCACACAGCTTTAAACAGAAGATCGAGAAGGTGATACAGTTTCCCTGACAGTTTTTGGTACGGGAAGCACTGTAGGACCTTCAGGGCCCCAACCAAAATCAGGAACTTCTGCAGAAGTTGAGTTCATACTTATGAACTCCAGCATCCTTCACTGAAAAGCTGGTTTCCCAAGCTATAGTAAGGTATTTTCTAGGAGTCATCAACTCTGAGTTTAAGTCTCAGAAGCCATCAGAATACCAGTAACTTTCTTTGCAACAGATTTACAGACATCATCCACAGTACAAAAATATTTGACATTAAATAGGAGAAAATTTGGAATCTCTCTCTAGGCCTGTAGCGGCCACAAATAAAGATTAGCCCAATGCAAACAAAATATAGTACTAAATTAGCACATTTAATGGGGACAACAGAAAGTAAGTCAGATTTTGACAAGTAATGCAGTATTGTAATTAAGTGTAGTGTTGTAATTAAGTGTTGTGACTCAATACTGTCTGGGATTTTAGAATTGAAGTGCCCCATTTCTGAGTTTTTCTTCCCCAAATAGATATAGCAATTAGTTATACTCATTTAAGAGTTTTTATGACATTAAATACTTAGAGAACTCAATAACTAGTGTTAAATTAATAGTAATAGCAAAGATATTTCCTTGTGTATAAGCTCCAGGGTTTTTTTTTGTCTTGTTCGTATATACAATTAGTGTCTTACATTAAGGATTCTCCCACATATTCAAATATTCCTATAAACATTTGAGAGACATGTAGAAGTCTTACAAAAGTATAATTTACATAGAGTAAATAAATCACCCGATGTAAGAAAGCTGTAACTATGCCAAACATTTCAAGAATGGGAGTGCGGAGAAAAAGAGATTGCCAAAACATAAGTAGTATTACATCATCTCCATCTGAAATCTAACTCCTAAAGCTAAGAATTCAAGAGAATGGAGCTAGAGAACTTAAAAGAATTAGCTTAGAATACCCAGAATTGGCAGAATAACAGTGTACTTGGGTGCTGATTCAGGGCTGTATCCAAGACCACTGGCTAAAACACATAGTAGTATTGAACTGGAAAACTAATTCTGAGACCACCTCTCAACACCTCTGAGTCTGATAACACTCAGCATCCGATTGTGTAATTACTGTGTTCATGTCAAATCACATAAAATAAAAGCACATAGCAACAGTGCTCTCAAATATCTCAAAAAGAGGAGGCCACAGACTAAGCCTAAATATATGACTTAGCAACTTGAAGGCACTACTAAAGAATGGAAAAATGTTTATTTATTTTCAAATAGTCTCAATTCCTTCTTTTCTAAAATAAGGACTTATTCCATGCCAACCTCAGAAGGGAGAACTACACATTAGCTAATATCTAACCCATTCTTTGAAAAATACAGTGCTGAATGAACTTGCAAAGAGCATCAATAGATATAAATAATACCGTTACGTGCAGAGAAAAAAGATAATCTGCAACCACCCAATAGATAAATGGAAATTACTATTCTGCTAAACAGTACTTCCGGTTACTTAATAACAATACTTGTGGGTAGCAAAAATATAGGCATATTCAGTGTTGATAATCTCAAATAATTATGTGTTATGTCTGTATTTCTTACAGATTACAATAGGAGTTTTGTGAGCTCAGCAGTTTAAGTCCAAATACTTCAGTCATTTTTCCAGTATGTGAATCCCACAGCCTGTAAAGTCCCACTCCAGTGGGATTTTCTTGTGTAGGGGAATGCAGGCATCTAAATTCTGACCTGGCATTATTTCATGTCCAAAATGAGCTTGCTCTGCCTTCAGGTTACAAGAAAAGTAACAGGAGAAATTCATTGCCCCATTACTCAAAACACCCTCTCAGTCGCCTACCGTGGGTGAGAATTCTAAGTAGAGTTTCTTACATCTTCCTCTGAAAGTGTCAAGACTGGTCACAATCTGATTGGACTTGAATGGGGCAGTGGTCTGATCTATGAGACAACTGCTACCTTCCTGTGAAAAGTCTGTGTAAGCATTTGTGCTCCTAGGAAAATGTAAATGGCAAGTACTCCCTATTTCTTATATCAAATAAAAGTATCTTTTTCTGCTTCTGGAATACTCAGTGTGGCTGTAGAGTGTTAGCTGGGAATGCAAAAAAAGAGAAAGGAGAAATATCCTGGTGATTTTCATGAAGCTCTGGAGCATTCCATGCATATGGAAACATTTGCAGTAGCACTAGCAGTAGTGCCAAATTACCTCTTCTCACTGTAAAAGCTGTCTTCTGACCATGGCAAGAAAATACATTTCTAAGGTGTCAGCTGCCACCTGGTTCATTTGGCAGGCCAGGGGGGCAGTGGCACCTTGTTTCCCAGGTACTGCCCTGCTCAAAATTTGGTCTACAGAGAGAGGAAGGGGAAACAGTGCAGTAGAAAGAAACAAAATTCCTTTGATTTTGGGTGATCCACACACTGGATGTGGAGTGAAGAAGCACAGCTCTCCATCCTGCAGTTATAATCAGCTGCATGGTTAATTCCCTGGAATGCTCCTGCAGTGTCTATTCATTCAAATGTACTGAAAGTAAGCCATAGCTTAAGAATATTTAACCTGTTTTGTTGCAGGCTCAAAGCTGATTGAAGGCCATTATCAAAATTTTAAATATAACTCAGTTTATGTTTGTGTGTACTTTTAAATTATTTTGTTATCAGAAAACCTCCAAAATTATTTTATCATAATGGCTGCTTCTTTCCTTAGGACTTCTTTTTGGTCAGTGTGTGAGAGAGTTGAACCTTTCCAAATGAATGCCATCCTTACCACTGTTGTCTTCCTCTTTTCTCTTTTTTATTTTTTCTCCTTTCGTTTTATTTTTTTATTCTTCCCCTCCTCCCCCCCCTTTTAAAATATATTTTACCTCTTTTTTCCCTTTAATATATACTAGTAGCTTCAGACATTATTGCAGAACAACCAAGCCTGGAACACTATGGACTGGTGCTGGGCAAGATTCTTTACGTAGCTCTTCTGTGAAGGGCACCTCAATGCTTGGCCTCTGGCAATTGCTGTTTTCTGGTCCTGCATTTACTAGTGATTTCTATCTCTGCTCACTGCATGTCCACACTCCCTCTTGTTCTACTCCTGGACCTCACAAATTCTTGCCTTTATGCAGTTTCTGCAATTCCAGTCCTGTACTGGGGAGACCCTGAGCAGAAGCTGAACTATGCAGATTCAACATACTGGGCTGTTTATGGGTGAGGTAGACTTTGCTTTTTTTGTTTGATTGTGGGTCTGGTTTGGTTGTTGACTTTTCTTTTTTGTTTGCTTGTGTGGTTTCTTTTCTAGTTTTACTTCTCTTTTCTTAGTGTTCTCTTAGAAACACAAGCCAAGGTCAGGTGTGGGTTTCAACGCTACTCCTTCCTATTTTGTAGGCGATGAAGAGAGCAGAATGGTAGCAGTGAGGATGGCGTGATTTACACTTCCTCCTTCCCTCTGCAGTGGTGTAGTCTGCTGCATGGTTCAGTGTGATCTGCTGGATTTCAACGCGTAGGCCATGGTCTCCCTTTCATACCCCATGTCTGTGCTCATCTGCTTGCATGCACTAAAGGCTTTCTGAAAAAAGGGACACATCCCTCACAACTATAATCAGCACATCTGCTTTGGATTTTTGTATCTGGGATATTATTATTGCTTAAAAAATATTCATGAGCTTTTTGGTATTCACTTTTGTTTGTTTGTTTGTTTGTTTTGAAGAAGACTAATGACACTTGTTTGTCAGTGTGGAATGGGACATAAATTTTCTTAAAAACTAACCACAAATCCACAGATCCAAAGACCATGTTATCTGTTGTGCTACCCTGTTGTTCAGTGTCATTGGACATAATAATCTCTTTCACAAGCGATGTAAGAAAGATCACACGCAATACCATCTGCTCTTGCACTGGCAGGTCTATTTCCTCAACACGTGTCAATTAAGATTTATATCTCATCTTGGCATTGGACATCTGACATGCAATCAAAGGGGTCTCCTGAGTGTTGGAGCCCTTTCTACAACCACATGAAAGGTACTTGCTTTTAGAATTTGAGTCTTGTAAATACATGAACCATGATTTGCTTTCTACTTCAGATACTAAACTAACATTGATTCCGTATTTTGCAACTAGACAGCTAAAAGGAGAAGCAGACTCCAGTGTACAGCAGTGAAGGTTACTGTGTTATTCTCAGGATTCTCTTAGCTGCAAGATTTGGGAAGCAGCTGTGCTGCAGCAATACACTTTGTTACCATCAGGAACACAACTAGTCCTCAGAAACACATTGCCTGTACACAGCCCCCCTGACAACAGCTAATGGCCTTCCCTGCTGATACTCACATTTGGAAATACACTTAGTGATAGTATTTTTAACTCTTCCTGAAAGTTATAGAAGTACTGGTTTCCTACAGCAGCAGAAGGAAGCTGACATCCCAAGGGGTTTGTGCTGTGACACATGAACTGCATGAACTCAGGTGTGTGTGTGTGTGGGGGGGGGTGAGTGTTTGTGTGTGTGTGTGTGTGTGTGTGTGTGTGTGTGAATTCCTTAAAATGTTTTGCTTCAGTTTAAACCCACATTTTTCATCTCCTTTAATAGTAAATTGAAATTAAAATATAGAAGGCATGTTTCCTTTGCTAAAAGGAAATGTATGCTCACTGTCATTTCATGAACTAAATAAACTCTTCTCCTCCTTTCATGAAATCTCTCAGATACTCAAAGTAGTCAATAGAATGCTTAGGTGATATTCCCAAAACAAATTTTCTGTCTTAGTCCTTTGCTCAGAATATGTTTTCTTTACCTCATTTTTAGATCTAATTTTCCCTATTGCATTATGTTCTCTCTGGTTTCACTCCCAGACGCCAAGAGAAACGTAAACCTAATTGAAAACACATGGCATTTTTAGTCTATGTTAGTTAATTAGTTAAAGACATTTAGGTTGAAAATGGGCTTGCATTAAGCCTTGGGAAGCTGTTTCCAGGCTTGGTTTTTTTGGAAGAGAACTGCCACAAGTGTACTCCCAAGTTACATGAAGGAGATGTAAGGAAAATATTTCATTGAGAGTGCCATGAGAACTGTCACCAGTACAGGATGGTATCTCATCTGCTGCAAAGTAACTTTGCAGAGAAGGATCTGGGGGTCCCGGAGGACAACTAACTGTCCATGAGCTGGAACTGTGCCCTTGCAGCCAAGAAGGCCAAGGATATCCTGGGGTGCATTAGGAAGAGCACTGCCAAAAAGTAAAAAGAGGTGATACTGCCCCTCTACTTACCCCTCATGAGGCCATATCTGGAGTGCTGTGTCCAGATCTGGCTCCCCAGCACATGAGAGACACGGAGCTCCTGGAGAAGTCCAGTGCAGGGTGACAAGGATGATCAAGAGATTAAATTATCTCTCTTACGAAGACAGGTTGAGGGAGCAGGGCCTTGTTCAGCCTTGAGAAGAGACAACTGAGAGGGGACCTCATCCATGTATACAAGTACCTGAATGGAGGATGCCAAAGGATGGAGCAGCCTCTGCTCAGTGCTGCCAAGCAATAGGACAAGAGGCAATGGGCAGAAACTTATGCACAGGAAGTTCCACCTGAACATGAGGAAGAATTTCTTCACTGTGTGGGTGTCTGTACACCGGAACAGATTGCCCAGAGGTTGCGGAGTCTCCCTCACTGAAAATATTCAAGAACCATTGGGATGCAATTCTGTGTGAATTGCTCTATGAAGACCCTGCTTGAGCAGAGAGGTTGGACCAGATGACCTCACCTGTAATCCCTTCCAACCTTAACCATTTTGTGAAAAGCATGTAAAGCAGGTGCATGGTACCACACGCATTAATATATGTATTTATGTACCTATATTTAATATATGTACACTTCTTTTCTTACAGCTCTTGTTTTGAGTGATAAAAGCTTGCATGGCAGCTACAGGTTTGCTCAGTAAGCAGTCCCTGACACATGCACAGATGCAAGCCTGCTCCATGACCTGGGCCACAGCAGATCACTGTGTCCATGGTTGTCCATAGAGTCAGGACATGATGACACAGCATGTGTTACCTTCCCTCACATCATTGCTAATTTTCAAATGGGAACAGTACTGTGTTTATACAATATATACTCCAGTTGCAACAAAGATGAGTCAATATTCTAGGAAAAGAGAAATTCAGTCACGCAGAAAAGAGGATGTAACAGGAACAGCAGATAGCTAGTTACTTTCATACCACACATTATCACCCTGAAGTTTCTTACTACCTTGACACCAATTTTGGTCCTTCTTTCATGAATTGAGGTGTTAGAGCAGAACCCTTTCACAGGAACAACATGAAGATGCAGAGGGTCAGGCAGCATGTGTCGTCTAGCACAGTGTCTCGGCTCTGGCAGTGGGCAACAATAGATATCTATGAAAGAGTACAAA
Organism: Sakesphorus luctuosus; assembly: GCA_013396695.1. NCBI lineage: Eukaryota > Metazoa > Chordata > Aves > Passeriformes > Thamnophilidae > Sakesphorus > Sakesphorus luctuosus. Next base: position 27,175 of record VWZD01003253.1, read on the forward strand.
ACAGGGACAAGAATAAAATAACAATTCCTAAAGTACATATGTTCAGCTGAAAATATCAAAAGCTGAGCGTCTTCTTGAACTAGAAATATTCTCTCTGTGTTTAATACACCCTGATGGGTCTACTTGTAGATTTGTTGAAATATCTTTTGAACTTTGTTCCAATAAGCTTTTGGAATCAATAACATCTTTTTATGACAATTTAGTGAAAATATATCTCTACTGAAGTTATAAGCACTTAACATACAGAATCCCTTATTTTGTCATTTACAGGTATAGTAGCACTTTTGGTTTTTTGGTCTCCAACCTAAGTCTGAAGAGTTTAAGAATGCATTTCAAGAAGGAGCCTTTTACATCTTTGAAACCTGAGTTTTGGATTTCATGATCATGTACAGGAATAGAAGGTGAGAAGCGAAACTAAATCAGGCATTAGGGTTTACACATTTTGCGGAGTAAAATACTTTCAAGCAGCAGCCCAAACAATGTTTTCTTAGAGAATAAGGCACAACATTTCTGCAGTTAGGTAGAAACAACTTTAGTGAAGTTGCAACATTTCCTATTTTTAAGACTTCTGAGAGCTAATGGTGTAATTTAGTAGCACTTCTACTGAATCATCCACTGATGACACAGTACTGAATCACTATGACTCTAACACCATACTTTGAATTTGAGAGACTTGTGACTTGAAATTTAGGAGTACTTCCCACCACAGGTTGCACATGGTATCTTTATTTTGGCAGTAGTAGTATAGGAAACGCATGAAGACATGCAAGAAGTTGTTTGGAACTTGAAAGGTGCTGATGCTTTTGCCTAATAAGATATAAATATTATACTCTCATATGTAACCATACCACCTTAAAGAAACTCAAATTCAGTTGTTGTTCAAACAGTAGAGCCAGTTGAAGAAGTTTGAAACACAGCGCAATTAAACCTCTTTGCTAACAGAACACGGGATACTTCCTTTAGGCAATTTGAAAAGAAAACCAAAATCTACTACCCCCACATTCACCATTACAGAGTGCTCCAGGAGAAGCATCCTGTCTCTTTCACAGCCATTCTTGCCTGACCTATTCTAGAAAACTCATAGCTCTGTCACAGTGAGTAGGGAAATTAGGCTACAAATTATTTTCCTTCATAAACCCCCCACATCAATAAGAAGGATTTCTTTAAATGGCATTTCAATTTTATAAGACATTAGTTTAATTTTCCTTGTTTGTTTCTAAAAGACAGGTTTATTCTTATGCTAATAAAAGGTCCTAAATATTGTCTACAATGTAGCCAACGAAGGTACCATTTACAAAGAATTCTGTAAAGAGTGTCCCACTAGGAATGTGAACCATTTTGCAGTCCTCTACTCCGTCAGAGCTGCCCTTGCTGCTTTGGCTCTGTACTCCTTTGTCCCGTAGGTCCTTGCTTCTCTGTGTGCCTGGCTGATACGCAGCTACTGCTGCTAGTGGAAATCAGGAGCCTCAAAAATCTAAACCAGCTAAATCCAAATGAATCTACCAAGTAGTAGAATCTCTTAAGCCTCTACTTTCTTGGGGCTATGATAAATTTATATATTAAAAGCTCTTCTTAAGCCTTTGAACAAGAATTTGCAGAATGTGAGGTCTAAATATCTGTGAATTTATTTCTGTTGAGAGAAACTTTTCTGGCAGAATTTCAACCAGACCTGGCACTGAGACCCACTAATCTTCTAATTAATGTTTTTATGAGTCTTCCTGATAAAACTGTGAACTCAGCAGACTGGTATTAGCATACTACAACCTACTGAAAAATAGAACTGAAAAAAATTGCTGCACTTCTGTTTTTCAGTCCTTAGGCAGTTAACATACAACAGTGCTTCATTCTGCTATTAGGGTATTTGTATTTCATTCCCTCACTCTGACTAAAGCATTGCAGCAGTTACCTTCCTGAACAAATTCCAAAAAGCTCAGGCACTCCCAACTGTTTTGTCTCCTGCTGTGCTGAGGATGCCTTCCCAGGCTACTACGGCTGCTTCTCTTCTCCCGTATTTGGAAGTCGGCCTTCAGCTTGGAGATCCCTTGTGGGTTTCTGTTTAAATTCCAGAGTCACTGTTGCACATTACCATTTCCTTCAGCTGATGTAAATCAAATACAGTACGAGTGAAAAATGTGAGTATAAGCTTGGCTAACTACTTTGCAAGGGGAGCTGTGATGAATGTAGAAGGTTTATCTCAGGACAAAACGTTTCACAAGCACAGCATGCCTTGCACAGGGGACGTTGCTGAGGCCATTGCCCGTCCTTTGGCAGCAGTTTGCACACACTTTACCACTGTGTAACACACTGAATTGGCAGTGCTGCCACAGTCTGCAACAGTAAAGAATGACACACTCGCATGGAAAATATTGTTGCCTGGCATCAGGGACTTTTTTCTATACACAGAGCCCAAAACCTAAAGGGGAATTTCATTTCACCCCTGGCATTTTAGGACATCTGCAGCAAACTTAAATTTTCATAGGATCAAGACAGTAATACAATCCAGTTTATGCAGTTACAGCATTTCTGTAAATTTGCTCGGTCAGCTAATTAATTTTATTCAGAAAAGTTAGAAGTCAGTGCAGTAAAGGAACAGCATTAGGTCATTTCAGAGGAAAGTGCTTAATCACAGCCAAGTATATTTGCCGAGAAAACATAATTCTTCTCTGCTGTGGTACCTAACACTGAGAATAACACCTGTAAAATGGAGGCTAGTGCTTACAGCTAACCAGACACATACATTCAGTGAAGTATTAATACTAGCAAAACACCTTATAACTAAAGACCACGCAAGTTCATGAAGCTCTTTGCAAAGAGTTCTGTTCCACTGCTCGTACCACTTGCAGCTGTAGCACCATGTACCCTGAGCATGGGGTGCAGAACTCTCCAAAAGATACTGTGGCAGAGGCCTCATTGCAGCTACACTTTTTGCAAACATACAGAATTCTCCCTTTTCCTACAAAATCCTATTAGTTCTGTATTCATACATCTCACTTACTTCAGTGGAAGTCAAGAGAGGATTTCTTTGCTTTGTTAAAAGACTTGTGAGAAAAGGCGAATTTATTTATCTAATCATCTGCAACAGGGAGACATTATAGCCCTAAAGACAATAGAGATTTTTGTAAGGAGAAGAGTCTACTGAGATCAAGTTCTCTGTAGAAATGGGTTTAACTGGACTTATCTGAGTTCTTATGAGATACTAAAAAGCATGGCAAGAGTGTCTTAAAAGCTAATCCTTTCATTATAACCATATTAGCTTATTTGAGATGTTGGTCATCACTGTCACGCTAATAATAGATACTACTTCTAATAACACTAAGATTTTGAGTGTGTGGAAGGCATAGGAGGTTTGGCATCTCTTTTATTTTTTTTTCTCAGTGGGGAATCCATTGTTGCATGTGTAATACCATACTAAAAGAGGGAAAAAGAAATCTTGCATTTTCACCTTGGGTTCAATAAATGGAACATATCAAATCTATCATTACTTTCTAACCATCTGTTAGGACCCGATGAATTATTGAAACTGTATAACCTGGGGAAGCAATCCCAGCATAATTATTGTATAATTACAGACTGAATTGTGCAAAGGGCAAAAGAAACTCGACTTTTAAAGTACCTGCCTCAAAGCTGTTATTCATATGACATCAATGTGACAATTGTGAATACTGCAAAGGAAAGAGAAGACACTGTAAAGGCAGTACTTAAGAGGAAAAAAAAAATCAGCGTTACAAGTGTTACATGCATTGCTGTTAATTGCACAGAATTTTTCTGGATGTGGCTTCAAAAATTAAGTAGCCACAGAATGCAGGAAATTCCCGTGATGGGCCTGCAATACAGACACATAGCGCAGACAACAAAATTTGATTTTTGTATGGGCAAAAATGCCACCGATATAACCAAAATAACATAACAAACTCTAAATACAAACACATTGCAAATACAAGTACACCTTTTGTCCTGTAAGTAAGAAAATTTCAGAAAGCCACCAAAAATTTACATCTGTTCTGTATTTTCTTTTGCCTTTAGCAACTGTACTTATTTGAGCAACCAAGTCAACATTTTATAGGTTTTATATGACTTTCTTTCCTAAGGACATACACATGCCCATGTATATTTCAGACAGAAGCCAGTACACATGATCCTAAACCTAAAGCAATTATTTTTAATCAAAGAACTTAGCTTATGTGCAACTCGCACAAATTACTAAATAAACATGTGGCATACTTCCACAAAACAGAATTTAACAGATTATTAGCTCATGACATAGACTAATTGCTTTTTGTAATTCTCAGCTTCAGCGCAGTGCTGTTGAGAAAGATTTTTATCTGTGCACATTATTACTGACCCATAGTATGCAAAAGAGGCAATGCTCAGAATTCATTCACTAGAAATGGAAATATCTGCTTTATAGCCAATAGCAAAAAACATAAACTACTCTTACAGTGCACAGTTCAAGTAACTTAATACACTTATTACTGATGAGAGGCTGATATTCTAAGTATGTTTTGCATGCCAATAGCATCATTTGATTATGTTATCAAGCCTACAGGTATACTTCTTTCTGAACAGAATGGGGTTGTACAACATGGAAATTAGCAATAAAATTTCTACCATTGCAGATTCAACAAATACGCACATCTAAATACAACTCCCAGCTCACCAAAACAGAACAGTAACAAAAAACCAAATTTAGAGGTGTATTGCTAAATTTTCTAACCCTGCAATAAATCTGGGTTTTTTAGCTCTGTAGGCCTAGAACTTGTAACTCCCTGTAGTCCCAACCCTGACAGGGCTGGTATGAGAAGTTACAGACAGCCCCTTGAGCCCTCACAAGCTTTACTTACTTAATTGCTCTTTCTGTATGTCCCTGTGTCTGCTCATAGGGCATCTGTGCTCAAACACTGCACAGAAAGAACATTGTTTGCTCTGAAACGTTTCGGAGGGAAACCTAGCCCGACAGGAACATTGATTTATAGCTTAAAATAGCAGAACAAGGACAGAAACACCTAAAAGCCTGCAGTAACTTTCCAAATCTAATTCTGTGCTCATGTTATCAAGGAAAGGAAGAAGTGCAGATCGCAGTCCTGGAACTCCTCACAGACATGCTTTATTTTATTACCAGGAGTGCATGGAGCCCCGCCGGCGGGCGGGAGGGCAGCGCTCCGACCGGGCTGCGCCGGCTCCGGTGGCTGTGCTCCCACGTGGGCGCTGGGGGACACCGGGGATGACCCTCCGGCTATGCTTTGTACTCCCACCGGCACCGCGCCGCTCACCCGAGTGTATTTGAACGAGCTCCCGCGCCGCTGTTACCACAATTATAGGGATAAAAACCTAAGCCAAGGTTCGCTCTCCCGCTATGTGACGCCCCGGGCCGCCTCGCGGGGACGCCGCCCCTTCAGGCGCTGTCCCACCGCGTCCCCTCAGCCTCCGAGGGCGCAGGCGGGCAGCGGGCGCTGAGGGGACTCCGCTTCCCCACCTCGGGCGGAGGCGGGCGGGTAGCGGCGCCCGCCGCCTCTCCCCACTTGCCCTCAGTGCGGGCGGAAGCGGTCAGGGCCGCGCCCAGGGCGTGCCGCTCCGGGCTGGCTGTGGGCGCTGAGTGGGAGCGCACACCCCGCACGAAGGGGCGCGCCCCAAGCAGTGCCTGGGGACGGGGATCGGGCCAGCAGCGTCCCCTCCCCGCGGCCGCCCCCGTCCCAGCGCTGCCCAGAGCCACACACCCGGCCGGGAGGGCTCGCTCCGCCTCAGCCCAGCGGAGCTCGCTCGCGGCGGGCGTGGCGCAGGAATCCCGGAATCCCGCCATCCCAGCGCCCTCGCCCCCTGCTATCCCGGCTCCGCGGCTTTAATCGTCTCCTTATATGGACACCAGAATGTCTGACGTCATCCCGACGCTGGGAAACCAGCGCCCGCGCACCCAAGCTTGGTTGGGAAGGCAGGCGGTGCGGGAAAGGCGGGGGGCGGAGGGGGAAGGAGGCTCTGGAATGTTGATGGACGCGGCGTTGCGCCACTGGGAGCGGCGGTCCCGGCCCGGCCATTGGGCGAGGCGGGCGGGGGCGGGAGCGGCGGGAGGGGCCAGCCGTGGGGCTTGAAAAGCCGCCGCCTGTCGGGGGAGCGGCGCCAGTGCGGGGTGGGCACTGCTGGGGGGCGCGGGAGGGCAGCGAGTTCGAGTCCCGCCTCCGCGAGCCTGAGCCGGGAGCTGGTTTTCTGAGCTGCCGCGCTCCACTGCGGGGCGAGGGGAGGTCACAGTGGTCGTTTGGTTTCCTCTTCTTCCTCGTTTTGCTTTTTGCGCGGAGGCCGCGGCTCTCGCTGTGGGGCGCCAGCTCGCAGGGACAGAGTTTTCCAGGAGTTTGTGCGGACTTCGGGCCCCGGCCCCCCGCCCCGCCGCCGCCATGCCCGTCTTCCACACGCGCACCATCGAGAGCATCCTGGAGCCGGTGGCCCAGCAGATCTCCCACCTGGTCATCATGCACGAGGAGGGGGAGGTGGACGGCAAGGCCATCCCGGACCTCACCGCCCCCGTGTCGGCCGTGCAGGCCGCTGTCAGCAACCTGGTGCGGGTGAGTAGCGGCGGCGGCGCCTCCTCCCGGAGCAACTTTGGCCGCCACGGCCAACTTGTGCGCCCGGCGGCGCCCGCCGGCCCCGGGCTGTGGCGGACAGGTGACCGGCCCCGCCCCAGGAGGGACTGGCTCCCCCGGCGGTGGTGGCGGTGGCCGGGAAGGGGTTAAGCTGGGAGACTTCCCGGACCTCTGCGGCTCCCGCCTGGAAGCCGCTTTCGGTGGTGCCCGCCCCGGCTGGCAGGTCGTGCTGCAGAGCAGCGAGGTGTCCCAGCAGCGAGTTGCTCGCCGTCTCCGAGTGAAGAAGCCTTTGCCCACCTGAGGAGCGGCATCGCCTTAAAGTGCACAAGGAGCGGTGGTTGCTGCTGTTCATGCCCTCCCCGAAGCGCCACACAGATGGCTCTGATACGCTGCGTGGTTCCTCGCTGCCTTGGAAACTCCTATTTTAAGTGTGTGCACTATAAAAGGCAAAATACTTATTTGGCGTAAGCCTATCCTAGAAAAAGCCCAAACCCCAGCATCTAAGTCCCAAACCTCCCAGGCGTTTGGGTTTGATTGTTAATTCGTGAAGGCTGGTCATTCGTTATCAGCGCAGGAGCCGAGGCGGGACAGACCTGTGGCTTCCAGGAAAAGTCTGGAGTTGTAAATGGTTCTTGTTACTGTTTACTTATGGGAGGCTGAAATTCGGCTTGAATCTCTCAATTTCTCACGAGCAGCTATGCATGGAATGTCTCTTTAAGATCTGAGTATCTGCTGTATGGACATTTCGGTTTGAGATATGCAAGTGACTAAAACGTTTGAAATCTTTTACTTGTATTAGTACTTTTATAGCCACCAAAAGAATAGTGAACTGTTGCAAGGCAGAAGTGTTCTGTGTGATACAGATAGCACTGTGATGTAGCATACTCTTATTGCATTAAGAATTACCTGGTAATACTTACCTTATATTTCTGTTCAGTTCAGTTACAGATACTGAATTAATTTTTGAACATCAGATGTTGCTTGCTCATTTTGAATCGTGTAAAATTCTGAAGTAAGTCATGGCAAGCAGTATCTCTTGCCAGTAAACTTTAAAATGAATAGCTATGTGTCACTGTTAACTGGTGTATCAGTACACTGAAATCATGAGACTTGTGGGTGTAAGAAGTTGTTCAGATGACTATGTGATGTGTTTTGTCACATTTTGGCCTGCAGTACTTGCTACTGCTAGAGTAACTTGCCACTTTGATATTCTGCACTTTGCTACAGTGTAACTACATCTCTCGGTCCCCATGATTGTGAATTTTACAGATTGTGGTCTCTGGAATAGTTGTGTATCCTGCTGACTTTAGCAGAAAGTCTTCTTACAAAGAACAATTGGTCTGCAGCAATGAACTGATGTAATAGGTGTATTGGCTGTGAGAGTGTGAAGCCCTGAGTGTATGAAATACTTTTCCTTGAAAGGAAGACTTTGGGATAATGCTTTGCTTCTCTGTGCTTAGTTCCTATCATTGAGTTTTGTGACTATTTTTCCCCACCCCTCCTTCCTCTCAAAAGAAACTTGATCTGATAAGGTCTCATTTATTAGAGCAGTGCAGAAACAAAAGTAGTTTCATTCTGCAACTTGCTAATGCGTGTTTTATTCTTTACATTTTGAACTGGTTTTCTTTTCTTGTCTGCTAGTTAAATAAAAGGAGGGACTGTTGAATTATTTTTCATGTGTTAATTTACAAAGGGCAAATAGAAGTGGTGTAATCTGTGGCAGTACTTACCAGGAGGATGCCTTGATCTGGTAGAATACAGCTTTGACTATGTTAGGAAAAATACAGAATTAAAGTTCTGTTTCCTGTTTGCAACTGTTTTCAGTGCATCACTGTGAAGTGTAAAGGGGATTTGTGATAGAGCAGTTTCATTGGAGCAGGAGTATTTATGCAGACAGATTATCAAATTATGAGCCTTCTGGTGGCTTCACAGGTGACAGCAAAGATGGAGTTGTCAGTGCAACCAGGACGGTAATACAGCTGCCAGCTCATTATGTTGCTTGCTCTCTGCTCAGGGGTTTTTGTGTAGCACGTGAATCCAAGTACATAAGGGGAAAGTCCTGAAGAGCACAGAATTTTTTAGTGATAAATTGTCACACACAGCAGTGCTGTTCTCCAGCTCCCTGTAGGGAAGACTCCACAGTTTAGAAAATGTAATATTTAATTGATTTAACTATTGTATCTGTAAGTAACTGCTGGTAGAGTTTTTAAGTGCTGAGACCCATTCTTGTGCAAGGCCTAGGAGATGTACTGAGTGGGGAAATGGGTTAGGAAATGATTGTATGGCTATGAGGAAGGGTACATGTGCAATAACTTGAGAAAAGCTTATTTTTTTGATATTCCTGAGAGGGAGTTAGCACAATACAGTATACTCAAGATAGAACACAGTTTGATGGATATGAGTCTAAATTTAAGACTATTTGGTGAGTTAAAAGGGAGTCCTCCTAAATACCTTGACTTGAGACATCTATCTGAGAACTCTGCCTTCAGTTTGCATTTAAAATGCATTTCTATGTTTTCTGTCAAAAACATCTATGCTGTATTTTAAGGTTTGCCTGAAGCCATCTTAAATTACCTGGTTCTTTTAATGTAAAGTTTGCACACCCAAGAAGGTCTACTGTGGAGATGCTTCCTCGTCAGAACCTACTTGGAAAGTAATCCTGGGTAAGAGATAGTCCAAACCATTATTGAAGTTGATGGTATAATTAAATCTTTACAAGTTCATCTTTCCTGTAGTAAACACTGGAGAAAGACTTGGGACTCTGTTTGCAATATGTGAGTTTTATTCTACTGCATCTTGAATATTCTGTTAGAAGGTAGATTTTGCAGAACAATTTTCAAATTGTTTTGAAGTATTTTTATGAAGTTTCCTAGTTGTGTGATAAAGAACTTGTTGCCCATGCAAAAATACATCATGTGAAGGGAGGTTAGCATCAGAAGCTTTTTTGCATCAAAATAAGCTTTGACTGGAGCAAAGTATTTGAGGGTAAGGCTTCAGATACCACAGGATTATTTATGTACTGAATCAGTTCTCTTTTAACTGAAAATATTTGTTTTTATTGGCTTATATTTGTAGTGGATCTGTGTCTCTTGTGGGAAGGTTGGTGCTTGGTATTTCTTTTGGCTGAAGACATGACACTGTAAGTCTATAAAAGTGGTGCTGGTGGTGGGTAATAGTTAAGTCCATGCAATGGGTATAGAATACTTTGAGTTTACTAAATATGCTATAGGTTCAGTGGAGAGTGATGAAATTCTGAGTTCTAACTGGTCAAGCTTCCCAGGAGGAAATGAACCATGTGGTAGCTTTCTAGTTGTTTGGGTTTGGGTTTTTTTTTGTTTCCTAGTTTGGTTTTCTTGTTTGTTTTTTTTTTTTAAACACTCATCAGACTTTTAGCCTGTTTTTAAAAAGAGGGTTTTGTATCTAAGACGACTAATGATGATGCAGGAGTCCTAAACCAATTGCACACATTACATAAGTAGCTTTATTTCATGGAGGAGAAAAAATCTCTACTTTCCAGTAGCGAATTTACAAGCATTTATCTTCAGACTAATGTTGTTATTGCCAAACACAGGAAATACATTTTACTGTTTTAAACTTCATTTACTTACTGCCTTGTATGGACTCAGGCGTTCTGCCAGTACAGGCATAGCCCAGTCTGGTCACTTCTCTCTGCTGTTTCAGACAGAATTGCTTCAGAGCAGCGTTGCTGTTGCTCTGCCAAATACCAACAATACCATGGGTGAAGCTGCTGAGCTTGACAGAATGTGAAGCGATTCTCTGCATGAAAATTAAGGTAATAGAAGGGACTTGGGAAGTACACATAATTTAAACACTGGAGCAGGCTCAGTAGCTCAAAGACATGTTTTTTCAGAGGCTGGGTTGTTCAGCCAGGTCACTGGGCTGAAAGATCTGACCTGCTTTACCTGAGACCAGCTGCCTGACCAGTTACCTTGTTTTCATGTCCTTCTAGTTTTACAGAGTTTGAGGCATCTGAGCAAAGTGATACTGCTGTGGCATGCTCAGAAGGAAACATTTAAGACATGGTAACAAATGAAGTGGCTGAGATCTTTCGGAGCAGAGATCTGCTCTGAAATAATAGCATTTGTGTAGTTGATAATGCAGCTTCTGCCTTTCCATCCTCTGTGCTGTATTTCTGTATGTGCATCTATGTTTCAGAAGTGTCTACATGCATCCAGTTTCTATTACATTATTTTTAATGGGTAAGAAATGCTTTACTCTCTATTAAATTGTTAAGTCATGTTTCTCAATAATGTGTTCTTGTTGGATGCTGTGATATGCCTTTATTTACCTACTAATATTTGGAGGCTTATGAAACAGTACTGACATATTTCTGCATCTCAGTTACTAACTGTGATTAGCAGCTCAGGCTAATCATCAGGAAGGGTCTCTTAGATTATAAATATCCTGTCTCATGGTTTATCAGATGTTTCCTTTAAGTAGAGCTGGGCCAAGCACTATTTTAAAATTTAAATAAATGCAGTCTAGAGTAAGATTAAGCTTAACTGGAGATTGTACTTGGTGAGAACAGTGGGTCAAACAGTCATATGTGTCAGAGGTTTTTGTCTCTTCCTAAAGGTGTAAGGTCAGTCTCTTTACCACCAGTGGAAGCCCACCCCATCTAAGCACAGTTAAAAGCACCCAGATAACTCTTAAAACAGGAGAAACTTAATACCAGTACTTAGCCAGTGACATAAAGTTTAAACCAAACAAAGAAGTTAACTGCATTTTGTGTAGCTGCAGCAGCTGTTTTGTCCTAGCAGATGAAGTAGTAACCACCTCAAGCCATTGGCATGTCCTTACTGCATAACCGTGGGCCCCTGTCAGGTGAGAAGTTGGTGGGAGTTGTAGGGCCATGTGGAAAGCACTGTGCATTTTCCTTGGACAGGCTGTAAATTGTCTACTAATGCCTGCAAACCACCAACTTTGAAATCACCTATTTAAATGAATTTGTGGAAAATGTAGCCTGCCTTGAAATTGTTGTCATGGCTGCAGCAAAAGTCAAATACGTGGATCAACACCCAGAATGAGGAGAAATGGTCTGACTGTTTTGGAGAGTGGATGGTAAAACATCTTTATCATCCCAAAGTTTTATTCTGGCATTGCTGACTTGCCTGTAACCCAGGCACACACGGCAGGAGCGAGCTATTGTGAGCAGCTTAATGTTTCCCTGTTTTGAAGGAAAAGCTAGCTTGTAATATTTATGTATCTTGGAAGATGATGGAGAAAGAAAAAAGACAAACTCCTCTTGCAGAGTTTTCTGCACAGCACAGAAAGTGGCTCTTGAGGGGGTTGCAGTTTCTGCATTTTTTACTGGATGCCTGTAACTTGCCGTGGGATATATACAGATCTGCGACTTCCCCCCGCCCATCTCCAGTTTGTTACATTGTTACACTTTGAAGCAGAAAGAAATGGTTGTTACAGAATTCTGCTCATGTGAGCTCTGCCGAGCTCAAATTGAGTGACAAGGGAATGAGATTACCAGAATAGGCCTGATGATCTCGAGAGAGTTAAGTCTTTCTTTACAGGTTTCTTGGTCTTATCTATGTGTAGTAGGAAACTGTGATTACTATTTTATAAATAACAAAAGTGTCCTTCTTTTTTTTTAAATAGAACATCCCACTTCAGCGTGCCAGCAATTTCCACAGGCATCATTTGCCATATTGTGGGAATTGTGGCCATATGCTGTGAGAAAGTGGATAAACCCCATTAGGGTGTGTGTATGGGAGGGATGGGGAGACGAGTGATTAATCAGACAGAAAACAACTGTGTAATAACAAAAGCACATCATAAACTTCCTTCTTGCTTTTATCTATTTGGAATTATCTTTACATAAATGATAAATTAGATTCTGATTTGAATGCAATAATATCTTTGTTCTGTTATTGTTTGGATACTTAATTTATATCAGTCTCCTCCATCAGCTTGAAAAGGGATCTTTTGTTCTCTCTTCCTTTAAATGTGCATAGAGATGGTGGATGCCTCCATTAGTAATTACATGCAGCTTGCTTTTTGGGCATAAAAACAGAATATTATTGTGGAATGGATAGCCTTAAAGTGGCAGTTGGATTAAAAAGTTCCATATGCCAAGATTCTGGTGAATACCAGTCCAGCACTGGAAAATGTAATTTATGCTTTCTGCTGCATAAGTGAATTACACCAGTGTAGGAGGAGTTGTTAAACCCACGTTAAGGGCCAGTGTATTTAGCAATTATTCTTCCTGATGTCTTTTAACTTTAGAGTGTGATGTAGTTGTGCTTTATGCTTTGAAACAAGAAGATACTTTTTTCCACACTGAGATATTAGACTGTAGATATGGAATTTCTTTTAGAGGTTAATAAAAAATGAACCAAACAAAACATTGTTCAGAAGTGTGTATCCTCAGAATATAAGTGGAGTAATGTACAGGTGTTTTCCCCTTCCCAATGTAATTGAAATTTGGATTGATGAAATGGATCTTTGAGAGGACTGGGTGGGGGTGGATCCAAGCAGTGGTTTTAAAACTCTATTAGCAAATGTAGTATTATTGCTAGTTACTGAAAACTGTCAGTTTTCCAAAGGAGAGGATAGGTCAGTCCTAGTCAATCCTTGCTTTGAGTACTGTTTAATTTTGGTAGTGGCTTCACATGTAGTGAAGACTGGCTTTTTATCCCTGCTTCTCTGTTGAACAGTTTGTGTTTCTCCTAAACTCTTGTTTCTCACTGCATTGTCTCACTAAGTCTTGCTGTCTTTGTGTTTTTTTGCTTTAATATGAAGACTAAGTATCTACTGCTAGAAGTGACAGCAGAAGATTGATAATATTTACACTGAAAAGCAAGTCAGACTGGCAAACTAGCCTTTAAGAAACTTTACCATGTAATATTTTCTTTTCTTTAGTGATACAAATTATGTTCTATCACTTGCTCAGTCAAATGCTATCACAAGTAGTTCTTGATACAGAACCTGCCTCTGCAGTCATGGTCCTTAATTTCTGTGAAATGATAACTTTCCTGACATTTGTATTTAAACATAGCAATAGGAGCATTGTTGTAATTGAATTCAAACAGTAAAGTGCTTTTTGTAACTATGTAACTGTCAAAAGCTTATCCACTAATTAATTTTAGTGTTTAGTTCTATAATTTCTTCATTAATTTTTATGACAACAGGTAAGATAGAACTAACTTTAAACGTTGTCCTGTAATTGAAGTCTAAAGCAACAACTTATGTTGCATGGAAATACACCACAGATGAGTGAACATTACAGCTACCTGGATTTCAGAAGAAACTTTGTGGATACAGGATGACTTGCTGCATGAGGAGATGAAATGATGAAAGCAAAACTGAATCTTTTCAGTTACAAATATTTCCTCAATAAGTATCTCTTCTAAACACAAGCCCAGCATCCTAGCCTCTCAAAAATCAGGGGGATGGGGGGCATGGCCCTAAGTGCACAATACTTGGCAGTAGGTCTGGTTTGTCCCTTTAGTGATTTCAGGTCCGAGTGAATCTGTAAAAATATGCAAAACTGTCCAGAGAGACCAAACCTTTCCTTTGCTGACTTTGCCTAGTAACTAAAGTGTACTGAAGTATGACTTCACTTGCTCCTGTTCTGAGACTAAACCCAAAGTTTTGTGTCAAAATATAATGAACAACTCACTTGGCAACAAATCTCTTATTCAGAAGTAAATACTGTTCTGATGCTTCAGAATAGCTATTTACAGCATGAATAATGAACAATGGATAGCAGTAGTGGCTAATGGAAGGGTAAAGAAGGAAAAAACTAAAACCTCTTCACTATCAGAGTCTTTCCACAGTCACCGAAACACTCAGCTTATTATTAGTTGATGATGATTTCCAACTCCTTCTCTCACTGAGAAAACATGTGTTGGAACAGTTTCCCAGTGTCCATAGGGTAGGAAACTGATGATTCATGTCAGGGTTCTCCAGCGAGAAGTGGAGAAAAGAAACACACTGTTTATGTTGGCCTAGGATACTTGTGAAGGGACCTGTTGTAATAATGCTACATGGCATTTTCCATTAATGGTTACACCCACAGAATAGCAAATGTAACTTGCTCTTCTTTCACCAAATACACATTTTCCTTGTGCCAAACTCTCACTCCACCTTGGGGAGCTGGGATTGCTGAAAGCAGTTTCAGAAAACGCTGAAGTAAATAAAGCTTTGTGTACCTCATCTTTTTCTGTGTTCTGGTCATCCCCTCCCCACAGCCCCTATTCTACACTGGGCCTACATTTTACCTGGTCTTTATTTTGCTGCTGTATTTACACAGGCATTTTTTGTTGTCTTTTATGCCCCTCACTATGTTCAACTCTAGACAGACTTTGTGCTGGACCCCATCCCTGCATGCTCAGCTGGTGAGTCTTTTTGTTTTTCCTGCCAGGAGTGTTCTGTTCATCCATGCAGTCCTCCTGCCACCTTTGCTTGTCTTCCTGCTCATCACGGTGAACAATTTGGAGTAGATGGTCCTTGAAAATCATCCAGCTCTCCAGGACATCTGTTCTTTTTCAGACTGTGTCCCATATGATTTCTTTAGTTAG
Organism: Sakesphorus luctuosus; assembly: GCA_013396695.1. NCBI lineage: Eukaryota > Metazoa > Chordata > Aves > Passeriformes > Thamnophilidae > Sakesphorus > Sakesphorus luctuosus. The sequence goes on from VWZD01003253.1 coordinate 42,299, forward strand.
GTCTCTGAAAAGGGTAAATACTGTCCTGAAGCTCAGGCTCTGGTTTGTCTAGTTTCTTCCTTTCAGGGTCCTTAATTCTACCATCTAGTGGTCACTGCATCTGGCATTTGCATTCCCAACTGATTCTTCCCTGTTTCAAACAGCAGAATGCCTCCTACCTTTGCCTTCTCACTCTGTATCTACTAATGAAAGGTGGTAATTGGAACTTTACAGTCTGTGAAATGAAAAGTACAGGCAAGAAATTTTCATATTAAACTGTTGGTTTTTTGTGATGGCGTAAGAAGGTTCTACTCAAGCAAGTATCGTTCTTAATCTTTGTCACCAGGTACATATGATGCATAAATGACAACAGAACTAAGAAGGTACTGCTTCGGTTAGTTTTACAAGCTTTATGCCCAGGTATCTGTGTATGCTGCTTAAAATATTTGGATATGTTGCAGCTGTTCTGGTCTCATTGCTCAATGCTTAACTTCTGTTTGTGGGAATAGTAAAATATAGCGGTATTCAACTGGAACTGCATTTGAGTAGCTGAGTCTTAGCATGAACTAGAGTCAAGCCAGTCCCTCCTCAAATGCTGTGAAGTGCACAGGAAAAGAGCTATGGTGAATAATTTCATAAACAGATACAGTCACAGAAATGCCAAGGTAGCTGTATGAGAAATGGTGGTTATTTCTGCCACCCCTGAACTGATGAGTGGCCTTGCGGTCACCCTAGCAAGTCATTGTATGATGGCAAACAGTAACGACTGTTCTCAGCCTTTCTTTTTGAACAGTTGCATCAAAATGGGAAGCTTGTTAAAGGCTGAGCCAGAAAAGTCCATATCAACTTCCTTGCCTATTCCAGTCTTACAGCCATTTTCTGGGTATCAGCTCTCCAGTTTCAGAAGAGTCTGACTCTTCCTGTCAGGCAGGGCAGGTGTTACAAGCTGTCCTCTGGAACTTCAGTTATTCTGACTGAGTTGCTTCCTCTGCTGTCTTCAAAGCTTTTCCTGAATTTGGAAGAGGCTGCATATTGCAGCTGTTTTTGAGGGAAGCATTGATGAAACTTCATTTTCTTATGCAGACTTTGTTTTCTTTGCCTGCAGAAACAGACTTCAACTCGATTGATAGTCAGTGCATGTGAGTCACAGATAACCTGTAAGTTGCAAGAATTTTTGGGTGGATTTACTTTTTGGTGACCGCAAACTGAGTTCCAGTTAGAACAAATGGATTCATTATAAATGAGTATTATGCCTGACTGTGCATAGGCAATGAATGGTTAAACTGTTCAGCTCCAAATGGGGTATAGTAGTACAGAAATGAGTGAAACAATTAATGCCAAGTGTTAGCTGAATGAAGGGTGGCATGTTCAGCCTTCCTGTTTAAACTCTGGAAGCTGTCTGTTGCTAAAATACATTCATGTAATCATCTAAACTCACTTAGGAGAGGTTTCTAATACTGAAGTGTGTGATGCACTGAATATTTTTCTAAAGAGTTATCACTATAAAAAATGGATGTGTCAAGCCTCCAGTTGGAAGCTACTGGAAGTTCACTTGCTTTGGTGTGATTAAAATCATAGGGTCTTCTGTAACTGCTTTAAGATTGATCACAAAAGATGTTTCCCCTTTCAACCTCTCATTGTGTATACAAGTGTCTATATATTCTTCAGCTAAGTCTTCAAAAGCTTATTTGGTCACAAACCCACTCAGTACTTGAAAGAAAATTTATTATCAGGTGTAAAAACCCTTTCTAAAATTACTGCATAACTCTTACAAGTTCTTAGGTGAGAAGTTACACTGACTAGTGTTTGGACTACAGTAAAAATCACTTTCATGAGCCTCGCTGTCTTTGCAGCTTTTGAAGCACAAGAGTTGTGCTGAATAAAAGAGATGAACAAATGGGGTTTCTCTCGAACTACAGCGATGTAGCAAAAAGGTCACTTTTTATTTAGCTTGCCTTGATACTGTGGCAAAAAATGGATTGGGAAGGGCTGGTAACTGCTAAACCACTGACTTAACTGTAGCAAGTGAAGTGCTGTTTGAATCTTTGCCACATGTATAAAATCTTTTTTCTCAAAAAATCAAAAGGTGGGGAGTGGGAACATCAGTAAAATCTAGAGGGCTTCAGTTTTTCTTGGAGGAGAAAAAATACAGTAGCATGGCATTTCTTTCATTTCTTTTCAGTTAATGCTGGAGGAAACCTGCATTCCTTAGCTCTCTGACTAGATTCCACTGGCACTTGAGCTGTCACACCAGCTGAGCCCAGCCCACCCCCCATGGAGCAGGAAGGAATATATTTTCCAAATTGATCTGATTGTTTTGTTTGGTTTTGGGTTTGCCCCCGCCTTTCTTCTTCCCAGCTTGACATCCATGGTTATTGTAGTTTAAAGCCATGGAATACCAGGTGTTGTATCTGTTAATTGCAAGTAAATTTGTTGCATAACAATTTTGCCGTTGCAGTTTGGGGTGTGGAGGGAGCTTGGGTGTTATAGTTGGAATATCTGGCCAGTTCTCTGGTTACTCAGAGTACTGCAATGCTAAGTTTATAGAGGCTTTGCTTCTTTACAACTTCCAAACTATCAGTGACTAGGATTGTTCCTTTTATACACAAGAGGTGAACCCAGGCCTTGACCAGCTTTGCCAATCTCAAGAACTTCACTAAAGAAGCAGTTTTAGCCTAGATATTTGTATGGCACTGGACAGTAACCCTCAAGTTGCTTGTTTATATTGCCTTTCTCTCATGGCTTCAACTGAAAATTGAGTGTAGCTCTAATCTGAAGCTGCTCCTGATAAAATCTGTCTATCCCATCAAGCTGTCTACAGTATCAGGGCCAAACAACTCTATTGGTATAAAGAAAATTGCCACAGATTCCAGTATTATATGAACTAAGCTTTTCAGTAGAGACTGCAAGGGTAGGTGTAATGCTTTAATTGGGTGAACACAGAGAAGTATAGTGTAATATATGTTAATGTTAACCCAAAGCAGTGCTTTAGAAGTAGGGTGGATTCAGCACTGCTTTGGGCAGAAATAGGTTTTAATGGCTCAATGTTGACTGTAAAAGTGGCTCAGAGTAAATTCCTACCTTAGATACTTGGGAAATAATAATTGTTCTGAGTGAGAAATTAGGTCTGTAGAATGAATTAAATGATAAAAATTCTCAAAAGAATCAGTGACAACTAGGAATTGGATTATATCACTCTTATGGGTTATGTTGTCCCTTAGTAGAAGGTTTTGACTACACTGGTAACCTTTGCTGCTATGCCATAGTTTATTAGCTTTTACTACAACAGAAAATCCAGTGTCTTAACGTGTTGGTTTTTCTTTTCTTTTTAGTGTGAGCCAAGAAATAACTGGTAAATGCTATTGAAAGTAGTTGTTTTAAAAAGCTTTATTGGATGTGATAGTGGTTTATGTTTAAAATTTATTAAAAACTAATTTTAGCAGCTGAATAAGTCTTCATCTAACTTGGAATTAATGCTTGATCAGACACTACTTTATTTGATTTTTCATATCCTTTATCAGTTATTTCTGCTGAGTGTCTGCTTTTTAATGATTTGCAAATTCTTTGTGGTGACTCTGCACATAAGTGGGTCATCTTCTGCATACTGAATTCCTTGCAGAGCTGGTATAAGTGGTCGTGAGAACTGAAAACAAAATCAAGCTGGAAAATAATCACATGATATCAAGTTTCTGACACACTTAGGTTTTTAATGGTACTGCAAATGAGCGTTGCCCCTTGGAAAAACAGCCTACCATTTGTAGTTACAGGCTCTTTAATGTAACTAGATATTGTTGCAGCTAATTAAGAGATCACATTTAACATATGAGCAATGATTTACACCATGAACTTACTGTACACTAGAATTAGCTGTTAGTCAAGTAAAGTAAGACTCCTCTGAAAGACAGACTGTCCAGTGTGCTACAGAAGGTGGATATTTGCTGTAAGACACCATGTAGTGCATGTCATGCTGGTGAAGATACATTTGCTGTGGCAGGGCTTGTGCCAACAGAGGATTGCGGAGAGTTGCCGTTGCTTCAACCACATATCAGTGAGCATATGAAGTTATTTTTAATATAATATTTAAAACTCAGGGAAAGATATTACTTTATCAATAAAGGACTTTTAGGTGAATTTTTTGGTTTTGTGCTTGCAGAATTTTGTCTTCCTGCAGAAAGTTGTTGCTACCATGAGCTTAGAAAAAGTCTGTTAGCTGGAGCCACTGATGCTCTAGGAGGGAGGTGATAAGGGAAGTGATCCTGCCCTTTCTGAGGGAGAAGTCAAAACCAGAGTTGAAGAGGCTGGTGTTCAGAAGTCAGCACAAGTTTGCATGTAAAATCTAGAAGGTACTAAAATTCAGTGCCTGGTAGCCATCCTACATTTTCTGTTGTGGTATATTCAAATGCCTTATTTCAATAACAATACCTGTTAAATTAGCAGTGCTTTCAAAAAGTAAAATGCCTTATAAAAAGTGGCAACAGATTTTATAGTTAACTAAATAGCAAAATGAAATTAAGACATTTGTATTGGACACCTGCCTTGTACCTGATTTAGTCAGTTCTTGAGTAACTTTCAGATACAGAACAGTAGAGAAAGGAACTGCTCTACTATTCTACATTTGACAGTTATTTAAGAAGTAACAGAGAATGCATATTATTTTATCTGCTTTTTTCAGCTTCTTGAATATTCTCTGTGCTAACACATGGTGAAGTGGAATACTAATTTAAAATTATTGTTACAGAGACCACAACACAACTTAGTTATATTGTCATCAGAATGGCAAACTATCCTGGGGAGAAAGTCAGTTATTGCCTATGTGTAGCTATGACTTGGATTGGTGAAGAGGCTGTGCAGTACTGTATTTATCTATATTAGAAATACAGATTCTCATAGGCAGCTCTGCTGTATCTGGAACCAAATTTTTCTTCCACTTGATAGGATCTGTGTACTTCCTGTGGTGAGATTGTTTACTATTACTGTTACCAATAGGGCCAAAAAGCCATAAGATTAAGTCAATTTTCTAAAAGCTTCTACTCGACTTAACCCTTGGAAGCCTGGGAGGGCAGGATGCATCTCTAATACTGGGGCAGGAGGGAGATCCTCATCAACACAAATCCTGTCCAACATGCAGATATCAGCAGATTGTCAAAGATGGTGTAAATCTACAAGCAGAATCATGGTGTTCAGTTTCTTGTTTTCACACAGGCATCTGAATAATGAGAAAATTTGGCTCTGAAATCACGTGTCAGTTTTCTGTAGTGTACTAGTGTGTGTATACATGTGCAGGAAGATTTAGATTAATAGGTGCTCTGAAACTAGCAGAACCTGGGTACAGGGAAAGGAAGTGGAAGAGCTTTTGGAGTCTGCATGCTGTTTGGTAGGTGGTGTTTTATGTTGATTTTCTTGTAAGGTAAAGGTAGCTTGTTACAGCTGTCAATCTCATTTGTAGACTCCAGTTGCTGTATCTTATTTTTCCTGGCAAGTTTTGTATATGTCCGAAGGTAAGAGATGATTTAAGTTATTTGACTGAAGTGGAATTGTAGCGTCCTAAATTTGTTTTAATTGAAGTTCTGGTTTGGAAGAAGAAACTCTTCTCTTGATAAAAGAGCTGATTTCCAAACTACAATAATACTGATTATGTGAGACTTTTTACAGAATGTGTTTGTTTCCCTTCTGTTAAGTTAATCCTGTAATTAGCCAAGCAATCCAGGCCTCAGCTCTGTACTGGTAACAGAATTAGTAGATAATAGCAGCCTGAATAAGTCTTTTGGTACCCAAATGATGTCACTTTCTGTTTTCCATATGGTTCTTGTTTCATAGTTCTGTATTTTACTTGGACAGTAGGATTTTTTTAGCCTCAAGCCAATTAAGTTTTTCTTAATTACCAATGTAAACAGGTAGGTCAGTTTGCTGCTATTGGGGACCAGATGGCTGGAGTGTTCTAATTTACTTGCCAGATGACTTTGAAATTGTATCTTGCTATGCCTGGAATGCAGTCTCCAGGGCAATCCTGAGAAACCCAGGAGTCTGTGTCCAGCTTCTGTGCTAAGGGAGAGGCCAAACAGGGAGGCTCTGGTTCAGCACTCTCTTCAGTTTCATGCCAGACTTCAAGACAAAGTCGTGACTGATGTCACTGGTGGTGTATGTGCATTGTTCTTTTGGTGTAAACTAAAAGTGGGAAGGGAATTTAGCTGCACATTTCTTTGGACTTATTTTTCAGTCTGTAATTGCATTGGCCTATTCCCCTACAGAGAAGTAGAAAAACCTAAAGCTTCTTAAACCAGTGTTAAACTGTCTAATTGCAAGTGACATATCAATCACACTTGTAATTCAAAGCAAGATGAGTAGAATTTGCTGTAAGTGCTTCTGAGAGCCTTTGAAGGAACAACAAAAATTTGTGTTTTGTAAAAAAGATTAGAGCTTGTTAGGACTCACTTTTTCAGTCCTATAGAATGAGAAGGATTAGATCATGAGGAGTGACCTGTAAACCTGTTCTCTTTGATTGTTCTGAAAACACTTAAATATTGTTTGTCTCTTCTGTTCAGCTGTTTACATATGATATTTTTTGAGTGATTTGTAAAATTTAGATAAGACCAAGAATTTTCATGGTGTCCTCCAAAGCTGTTTGACTTGGATCTGACAAAGTTTGATGCTGGACTGCTGTGCCAGGGCATATGCAAGTTGGTTTTGTCATGTTTGCCACCTGGGTTATGGTAGCTAGGAGTGAGGGCGTGATAAGCATTCACTCCAACAGCTGTGTTAGAAATAGATTAAAATACCAACAACTGGATCTACTTGCTACTGTAAATAAAAACAGAATGTGGATTGCAATCCAAAATACTGTATCTGACAAGAACAAAGGCAAACAGCCAAGCCCTGTTTTGCCTTTTTTTTTTTTTTTTTTGCTACCAGAACTCCTTCCCAAAAGCTTTCCATGTCATAGGACTTTGCTGACTGGTTGTATAAAAGGAAAACTGCGCAATTGTGAAGTAGTCACTGAGCCCTTGCTGCTTCTGAACCCACTGAAGCAAACTGTCTCTGGAATCAGTGTGGGATAAAGGACCTGCTTTCTAGGCCTTCAATGGAGAAAACTTGTGTGGTGTTGGGTACTCCAAAACGTACAGGAGTCACAACTGGATGGCATTAATTGCAGCCATCACTTTCCTTATGGTGTAGTGTGTGCATATGTAACTTGAATGCAAATTGCCTTCATGAAGATTTAGTTCTCTCTGCCCATGCTGTAACTTTTTTGCTCTGAATTGAAATGTATGCCATCTCTGCCAGCAAGGAGTAAGCATAAATTTGTTGACTTTGGCTTGTTTCTAGTTCTACTTGATGCATTGTTCATAGTCATGAGATCTAGGCAGTTTTACTTTCTGAAAATGCAGGAGGTATAAAAAGCACTGGCAGCTCCATTTTGAGATGGATTTTGGAAATGACTATGCAATGTAGAAACTGTTGTTGCTGTACAGTTAAAGCAAATACTTAAGTTTATTTTTTCAGGACAGACATCTAAAGAAATTGGGAAAGAAGATACAGGGAACTTGTGAGATTTAGTGCTTCTGTTATTGTTGTGATCCTTCCTGGAAGCTTGCAAAACATGGAAGAATGCAGAAGCTAGCAGCTGGATTTTTGTGTGAGATGTCTTATGGTAAAGTTGCTTTTACAGCATACAGACTAGATCACTTCATGTGGCACTTGGATTTGTCAAGCAAAACTCATACAAGGGCTTATTTCTTGTGGGAAATGTGGGGCTCTGCTAGTGTAACAGCCAGGGCTGGTATGTGCTCACTGGATGATGATGATGAAATATTTTTAGGCTCCTTGCTAAAATGACAGATGTTTTAAATTAGCTTCTGGAATATTGCGAGAACTAATTCTTCTAAGGTCATCTCCCCTTTTAACAGGGGAAATCATATAAGCTGTGAGGAAAATTTCATTTCCAGGATTTGGCAGACTGTCAAACTGGTATTGTCAATATAGGCATTCAGAAGAATCTTTGTTTTAAAAAATAATAAAATGACCCTCAAACAATAGATTTTGGACTTTCATCTTAAATATTTGTGTCTTATTTGATATGCTACATGCAGTTTGTACTTTGAAACTTGTAGAAGTAAAAAGAGCAGATATTACTGGGTGCCTGTGGTGGTTTTGTTTAAACAAGCTCTTATAGAATTACAGAAGCTGAAACTATTTCCCCTTCTCACTGAACAGCTGTTTGCTATATGCAGCAGGCTAAAAAAAAATGGGGTGCTCTTGTCTTTCCTGCAGTAGAATTAGACATGATGAAGGTGCAAAACTGGTTATAAGGAGGAAAAAACCTCAGCCTGATGAAAAAAATTTCCTCTTTCTTTTCCATGGAGAAAATACTCCCTTGCCAGGAAGCTTAAAGCATACTGATCTACTGATCAGTGGCAAATAGGAGTGCATGAGACCTACCAGCAAAGTTAAAAGGCAGCAGTGGCAGGAAATCTCAATCTCTTCCTGCTGTTTATAGCTACATTCCTATAAGGGTTTTAGTGGCCATATATGACCTCTGACATGTGTGTGTCCCATTTCCTTTAAATTTCTGGACTTGCCTGCCTCTTGTTCCCTGTTTTTTAAGCAGGGAGCAAGCAGGAAAATAGCTCACTCTTTGTTCAACTGATTTGTCTCTAATCTCCCAGAGAGTGTGGAAATTAGTCTGGATGGGTAGAAGTTGTAACTATGGCATTGTCTTGGTAAGATTTGCTTGAGAGCTTCCCTTACCCTCTAAGGCACAGTGTTGAAGTTATGGTCCCTTTACTATACTGGGGCAATTTCCTTGGAACCACGAGTAATTGCCACTTAAGCATTATGTAAAAGCAGAAACTTCTATACTATGGGGACTGTTGCTCCCCAGTTAGTTAAGGAAAGATTATTTTTAGAGGTAAGAATATCTGAAACACAAGTAGAAATCCTTTTGGTCTTGGGTTTTTTTCCCTACATGTGAAGTGTTGGATAGAAGTAAAATACATATTTCTTAGATTGTTTTCTATTAGCGTGAAGCTTGACCAGCCTTCGGTCTGAAATAAGGAATGTACAAATACTACATCTTCAAGGAAAAAAATAGCTTCATTTGCTTGGTGCTAGATTGTGGAGAAGGTAGAGCTGAGTGAATCTCTACCTTGTGTTACACTGCAATGTGTCCAAAAATGGCTTAGGCTGTGTAAAATTCAATATGAAGAAACAGGATCTTGCTAAAACTAAGTTTTAAGAAACAAAGCGACAGCACCACCAAAAAAATCCAGCCACAAAGCTAGAAAGATGAACCCACTAAACTCTTCCGAGGATATCTATTTCTAGTCATGACTGTGGCTTCATGTTTTGACGCTTTGCTTGTTAAATGTTATGTGGAGTACATTTGTTCTTTACATGCTATCTCTATACCTTGGCTACAAAGGCAAAGAACAACTTCTGGAAAGGTTAAGTAAGAGCTGTGTAAATAGGAAATGTGTTCCGTGGGAGTACAATGTTTTATATCTAAAGATATTCAGGGAGTGCATGCTGAATTGGTGCTTAAAATAAGGTTGAAAGTCCTTTTTACTAGAGAGGTAGGGGACCTTTTAATTGAGGCATTGTGGGAACTGCTTGAAATCTTGTCCTGTCTCTGTGCTATACAGTGCTTAGAATATGGATGGGTTTGGAAGAGAAATGTTGGAGTTTAAGGCAGTTTGTTGAGGTTAAAACTGACCACAAAAAAGCTCCCAAACAAGATGGGAGTTGACTCATATGTTACTTTCATGTGAAGGCTAAAGATCCTAGCTAGCTATAGCAAAGGGTGTCCATATATAGATATATAAATACAAAAAAAAGTGTATATATCTGTCTATACTTAGTTGATAAGGTGTGAATAGTGAATCTAGATCTATCCTTTGATAGAAGTGACTTGTGCTTTCCAGCCTGAATGATGAAATGCTTTTTGTATGGCCTACTAAATCTAGGTGTAACTTAAAATACATCAAGCATCAAGTGCAACTTGTGCAGAAGGTGTTTCTTTGTTGCTTCTGATTGACCCATATAAAATAACAATAAAGATTGCTATCATGACCTTCAGTTTGAAGTGCCCCCCACATTGTAAACTTTATTTTTTTGTGTTCTCTAAAAATTTTGTGTCTTCACATATATCTTTATATTGGTACAACTGCAAGAAAAATCTCGAAGGCATGGTGCTTGGAAACAAAATATTGCTCTTCATTTTCACCTTGTGACTGCTCTTTGTCTGAACAGTGTGTAATCCAAAGTTAATGTGAATTACTCCATTTTTGGTGTCCTCTTGATCATGTATATTTGCATACAAACTTATGAGAAATACAAATAATGTGTTTCCTGAGTGCAAATAGTGGAAATAACTAGAACAAAGCAGGCACACTCTGGTGGGTCACGTAGCCCTGTCCCAAGGGGTGGAGCAGGAGCTACATTTAGAACCATGAATGGTGCTTCTGAGGGAGTCAAAGCAGCTCTGCAGGGCTCTGTAGGAGGGAGCATGGCTGTTGGTGAGCCTACAACAAACAGAGGAGACAGAAGCCTACCATAAAATTCAAGGCCTTTAACTTCCTTTTTGCTCTTCCTGCTTTACTTCTAAGTAACTATGTGACTAACTGTGAGTGTAGTACTAATAGATATTATAAAAAAACCAAACAAAGAACAGGCTCGGCTGAATGTGTGAAGCAAATAGAATACTAGGGCCAATATACTTCTGTCAAGTTCCTCTGAAAAGAGCCAGGCCAAGGAGATACAGTTTTTGGCAAGCAGCAAAAATTTGCAAGGCAATGGTACTTCTGTAAGGCTGTAGTGAATTAGAGTTGGCAAGTGCTGTGCATACTGACACACTACATCTTCTGTCAAAAACCAGCAAATCTTTAAACACCAGCTGATCAGGGATTTTCAGGGCTATCTTGTCTAGCTTGAGCAGGTCTGGCAGCTCTTAACACAAAATAGTGTCTGGCTTAAAGACCTTCTGCTTTGTGATGCCTTTCTGAATAGCTTATTCAGCTGGAAAATACGGCGAACAAAGGAGCTGGAAATATTTTGTCACGTTGGTGATCTCACAGTTCAGAGAGTCAGCTACTGATTATAAAGACTTCTATTGTATAACACAAGAGCTAGTGTATAGAAAACTCCAGATTTTACTCTTATCTCTTTCTTTATTAACTTGTGCATAATTATTTTTGCCTGAAGGATGGTGTGAATGCAGATACGGGCTGTGTTCTGAGTAGTTAACTACGTTTTTCTAATAGACTAAGTTGAATTGCAAAATGAGGGTAATTATTTTAACTTTGAACTTGATTTCTGATTTGTGGGGAGTAGGAGGGAGGAAAGCCTTCAGAGTTCAGTGATTAAGTTTTTACTACTAAGTACAGAGGAAAAAAGTATTGTTTCTATGGAGGGTGGAATGTGGGAAAAGTGCATTTGTCTGTCCCCATTTATTTTAGTAGAGATGTTGGTAGGAAACAACTTATGATTTCTAAAGCATTAGGCTAACCAGAGTATATAGTGGGCTCAAAAGCAGACACACAAACAGGAAGCTTGTGAAAGGCATTCTCATTAATGCAAAACAATTTTTTTTGGTCACTGTTTTGCTATTGGCTTTCATCTGGCCTTTACACTGAAATTTTGTTTCTTAAGTATGACTTCTTTCTCCTGCAGGTTGGAAAGGAGACTGTGCAGACAACAGAAGACCAGATCTTGAAAAGGGATATGCCACCAGCCTTTATCAAGTAAACCCATTTTATTGTAAATCTTGTATTGTAGGTACAGGAAACCTGTTCCAATGGTAGATCACTGTTTTTCGTTTATGCTGTACCGATCAGAAAATATATTTTTATGTTTGAAATGCTCTTGGAGGTCTAGAGGATGACCTTTGTCAGGATAAATCTTCATTCTTCATATATGGGTACATCTATAGGGTATTTCTTCTTTTTAAAATAGTAATAAAATAAATCAGATTAACAATGGTACTTGCCTGTGTGATGCTGTAGGTTTATCTAACAGTGTCAGACAACCAATTGGTATTATCGATCTTTTCTGTTTATTCGGTTGATGGAAAATTGTGAATTTGTCAGTATAGGCAGTTGATGCATGTGATACAACTGCCTGGAATTCTGAGGTATTTGAAGAGCAGTGACTTACTGCAGACAGTCCAGTAGACAGTAACTCCACTTACAGTAGATACTTTTCATTCTATGACCTGGTGTCAAGGAAGACTGACTTCTTCCTTCTGGTGCCTTAAGTCTTAAAAATGATACCGCACACCCTGTGGAATTTCCAAGCTGCTTATTGCCACCTGACAGACTTCTACTGAAGTGCCTTTGCTCTACAATCTACTGAGTAGAGTAACCTCTCCATTACTGTTGTCCAGTGTATACAGAATGACCAAGTATTTTAATGTATTTCCAAACACCAAACAGGCAGATACTCAAAACAAGAAAGCGTTGAGGCAATGAAAAAAAATAATAAAATGCAGACGAGAGACAATGTCTACAGTGAAAATTTATGGTGGGCAGTGAAAAAGGATTTTGTTTTTGGTGTTGTAGATTGACAAAATGAATAATTACAATAATGCCTAGGACCAGGTGGTATTAGCATATGAGTTCAAGAATGAAATTATTATGAAATAGCTGAATTATTAGCGAAGTCGTCTGTCACTTGAGACCACCAGTGTGTCAGTCAAAGTGATGCTACTGCCTGAGAAACTTTGCAGGGAAATCTGGGGAACAGAGGGTCCATAGGTCTGACATAGTTTTGGAGCAAAAGACTAGAAGTTCTGTGTTAGACAAGAGAATTAATTGATTCCATGCATATGGTGCACTTTGGGTTGACAGTGTTTCTGTGGAGGGAAATTCTGCCCTATAAATCTGTTGGTATTCTCAGAAATCTCATGAACACAGTAAAGGGTAATCCAGGTAATAAATATACACCGATTTCTAAACTTTTTGGCAGAGTCTAGAGGCTTTTAAGAAAATGAAGTAGACATAGGAAATATGAAAAATTCTTGTATGGAAATAAGAAAATGGAAAGGGGAAGGAAAATTCACACATTTAACCCTGACAATGGCAGGAGGTGATCAGCACAGCTGCAGAGCTCTCTGTTGGGGTTGTGCTTTTCACCATGTCAATACAAGCTCTGGAGACCAGGCTATGCTGTGAGGCAAAAGTACTTGCCAGTGACACCAAGTCTTACATGAGGTAGTGAGATTAATGGATGACTGAGAAATTACAGCATGACCTTATTAATTTAAGTGACTTGACATTAAGTGAGGATTAAATTATTTTGAAATATCTAAAATGATGCACACATGAGAGAGCAGCAGTTCTGAGGTCAGATAGGATGATTGACTGAACTGACCCTTACCTATAGTGAGCAAGGTCTTGGAGCTGTGATACATAGGAGGAAGCATCCATTATATGATCATAGTGGTAAAAAATGAATAAAATATTAGCTTTACCATCAAAGAATGAGAGACCAAAATGTCACTCTGTTTTTCTCCCACACCCTGAATACTGCCTGTACTGGTACTCCCCCACTTTTAGAAAGACTATAGTATAGTATTGCTGGAAAAAGCTCATAGAAGGGCTTGGAGAAAAAAGGCACGGAATTACTACTGTATAAGGCAAAGCTATATAGGCTGGAACTCTTCTTCCTAGGGAAAGTGACACAGAGGCTTGAGGCACTGACAAAGGTCTAAGGAGGTATGAGTTGGTTGGAGAAGATGGAAACTTGTACTTTGCCTCTGCAAGAAGTTGATGAGGGAATTGCTGTAAGCAGCAGTTTATAAGCCAACAGCAGGGAGAAATTCTTCATACAGCTAATAGTGTGCTCTGAAAATTCTTTCTGTGGGTTTGGAGGTTAATTGCTAAGTACTTACAGGAATTCATTGTGGGTTATCAAATAGACAAACGGCAGGAAGTCTCAAGAACTGAAAATAGTTGGAGAATGGGAGAGTGCCCAGAGGAAGTACAATAAATGCTTATTCTGTTCTTAACCTTCCTTAGGCATTTACTTGCAGCTACTTTTGGAGACAGGCTACTGAGCTAAATAGGCCTTTGATACAGTCCACTCTAGTATTTGTCATGCTGTATTTCTGATGTGTGTGATCTTTTTTGGATATAGAGGAGTTTGATTTTTTGAGGGAAGTGTTTACATATTGAAATAAGATCAAAGCTTTTTTCTTGCTTCTTGATGAATTGTATGCAAACATGTAATTTTGATCATGCTCATTTTCTAGATATGTAGAGTTTTTAGTTAATATCCAGCTTTTTTCACCTACAGAAGTAAGGGATTAAGGAAAAGATATTTTCCTAATTGCTATACTATATTTAGCATTTGATCAACGCTTAGCAGATTTTGAAGACTTCAATAATTATATTACTATAGAAATGTGATACAAGCACTTCTGGACAGTAGTACTTTATGCTGGATAGTTTCTCTGCAGCAATTCATGGTTTCTTGAACTGTGATATAGTGAAAAAGGGGAAACAAAGCTATCTGTCATAGTACTGAAACCTACTGCACATAGTACTTACTATCCTAGACGCTGTAACATGAGTTAGGAATGTTCAATGGCCTTTATGAACAACCTATTTAATTTGTGATTTTTTTGGTTAATCTGGAGTCTGTATTAAAATGAACTAGTACCTGTTAATGGTTTCATGTTAACAGTATGAAGTGTATCGTCACTGATACCTTGTTTGTGGGGACAAGTGGTAGTAAGAGTTGAGCTGCCAAGGGACTTTTACCTTTCCCTGCATTAAAGGACAGAATTTGGATGCAGGAAGTGAAACAGAGGAGGGTCTCTCTTGTTTTCCTGAGAAGGAGGGGTTTTTGTTTCTAAAGTGTTATTTCAAGAGTTGGCATTCCTCTCCAAGGGAGTGCTCCAGCAGAATTTGTACTGGAACATGGATGGTGGGTTAGAAGCAGCACAAATGTGCTAGCACTGCATTCCCTGTCCATAAGGATCACCAGTCTTGAGGGAGTCAGTCTTGGAGGATGGAGGAGATCTACTTATTCTTTTGAAAGACTTGAGATGGGCATTGAGGGTTTATAATGAATATATGTGATGGTAATCTGTGAAGCTGTTCAGTGGGAGGATGACTGTGCAGCAAAATAACTTGCAGGCTGCTGAGAAGCTGTTACACATCCCTTTGCTTGCTACTGACAGAAACCACAATGGAACTGTTGACCTAGAGTTAAAAAATGCTGTGTTCTTTATCTTAATTGTCTTAATCACCAGGGACTATGAATAATGATTATAATTTACATCAGATGTTTTTAATATGTTCATGTTACTTGTTAAACCTCTTGTAAAGAGGGAAAGAACTGCAATCTCTAGGCAAAGAATAGGGTAGCACCTGTTTGTTTACACTGAGATTAAAAATTGGTGTTTAACTTACATGCACAGACTCATTTAACTAATCAAACAGCAATGCTATTCTACACCAATATTATTTTCATAGTCAAATTGGAGCTGCATTTCTGGTAACTGTATTAACAAATTAATGTAAAATACTGCTTTTTACTTCATACTTATAGAACTGCTAGTAATCTAAACTATAGCAACTAAAATGACTTCTGGGAAAAGCAAAGATCAATCCTAAAATCTGAGAACTGAAATGGTAGTTTAGCATAAGGTACACTTTTTCCCACTCACATTTCATAAGGAATACACTTAAGGGGGGTGAAGCTGTTTGACTACCAAGAGTGGTGTGGTTAGAAATCCCGTGACCAATGTCCTCCACACAGAATTTGGCTGGTGTTGACATCGCTTTATTGTGATCATACCTCAAAAATAAGTATATTTTTTATATAAAGCTTTGGGGTTTTTTTAATGTTGCAGTATAATACAGAGATTAGAAATTTCACCATAGCAATGAACTACTATTCAAAACTTCTGAATGATTTTCATTCTTGTGATAGAACAAGCGGTTCATTGCAGTGAATATTTTTAGTGGTTTTTGGGTTTTCTTGTTGCTTTGTTTGGTTGGGGTTTTTTTAATGAAAGTGATTGAATACATTTTTTACCAGATTCTAATCTTTTGCTTCCTAGCATGTGTACTTTGCAGACAATGAAGTGTGTCTGATTTTTGAATAGCACTCTGCTTTTTTTGTACATAGTTTACACTCTTGCAGTATTTAAAGTGCTTTGGGAAGTTTAAACAAAATAGCCATTATATTAGAAAAATGCAAGTTTATCTTTAAGAGATTCAACCCTAAAAACTGTAAAAGAAAACTTAGACTATTTAGAAATTTTATTTTCATTAATTATGGTGACTGCTGGTATAATACACATTTATGTTAATTATTTTCTTTAGAAATGAAAAAGCCAGCCTGGAGATAATTACTTAGTATTAAACAGATGACCATGAAATTAAGCTGTAGAAAATTAAGTATTTCTGAGACTATAGCTCTGAGCGGGCTGAATAGGTGATTTGTTTAATCCCTTTCTTGGCAGAGTTGAAAAGAATAAATGTGAGAAGCAAGTACAGAAATCTAATTTAGTGAAGTCAGTTGACTTTGATAATACAGTTGTACAGAGTGCATTGCATGATAATGAGCAAACCATTCCCACTTTCTGCCTTGAAGTCTTCCTGCGTTTTCTTACTCAGTTATGAGTTGCTGCTCTCTGATACACTGAGCAGATGTCTCACAAAAGGGCAGGTTATGACAATGCAGCTGGCCCAATTTGATCTACTCCAGGGAACCATTACCTGAAACCTTTTCTTTCTGGAAAAATGTGTGTTTCCCTGTAATGAGTGTCTTATATCTACTGATTAAATTTACATGCAACCATTAAGTTCTAATATTTTGTGTTAGCAAAGAGCATAGGGGGGAAAATGGGATAACTGTAACTTTCCTAAACTTTAACCTGAAAGTATGATGAAAGTGTATGCAAGTGGTCAGTAGGAAATGGGCTGTGGGACATGCAGGAAGAGGTGGTGGTAAGAGGTAGCATTGCTGTAATAAAAGGGATTATTGTTTTTTGGAACCTCCTGTCACCTGAATGAGCACATGGCCCTCATGTGCACAGGGACAGTGTATTACACTGCACCCAGAGGCAAGGGGAGAGAATGGAGGAATGCCCCAGTCAGTGTAGCCAATAACTACAGTCATGAGTAGCATAGCTAACATGAAAGTGAAGCCTGAACTTTGTATTTCCCTAGGGTCTCATGCAGTAATTACAACAAGAGAACAAAACCAAAACCTTTTCAGTCTTCCAATTTTGATATTTTAAAGTTGTTGTGTTAAATGGCTTGATGCAACCAAATTTCAGAGCTCAATTTCATATTATAGTAACTTCTGTGTTACTTACTGTAGTTGCAGACTGTAATATTTTGCAAAATCTCCTTTTTGTTTTTAAGTCTGGAATTGCAAGCTGCATTTGAAGATTGTACCTTACCACTAAATTTTGTGGTTATTTAAAATTTTATTTCTGTCTTAAGTGTTAACATTCTGAAGAGCTGGACTTACAGCTTCAATGAGCAGGGAGCAGTGTCTTGGTTTTCTTAATATTATGTAGTTTTTTCTTAATGTGTAGCTATCATTTAATATTTATTAATAGCAATTGCTACTTGAATGACATTGTATATACAAGGCTGAGAAATGTTAGCAATTACTTCAGTTGTGAAGTCCTAAAAGAATAATTGTTTTGTTCCCTGCCCTTGTCCTGAAGAATGTAAGGTATTTTGTTGGGTTAGGAACTCTTTTTAATGCCACTGTAGTGACTGCTGTACAAGGAATGCTTCAAACATTGCCTATGTGGGAAGATTGCATGACTTCAGAATAACTGCATGGTGTGGTTGCTGGTTAAAGTAAATGCAATAAATGGTGTGGTCTTCCTTTGAAAAGACCTTAGAATACTCTTGCTTTTTATACTGTAGTGGTGTCGAATGGTCACTTTGCTTGCAGCGCTTCAAGTAGTAAAGTTAAAAATAAATCCAACATTTATTCAATTTATCTTTCATTTAGACAGAAACTAATCAGCAAGTTTTGTCTGATGACTTCCACAGGGTGGAGAATGCCTGCACCAAACTTGTCCGGGCAGCCCAGATGCTGCAAGCAGATCCTTATTCAGTGCCAGCTCGTGACTATCTCATTGATGGATCAAGAGGCATCCTTTCTGGAACATCAGACTTGCTTCTGACATTTGATGAAGCAGAGGTAGGAATCCCAACATGACTCTCATAGGTATCTGCACAATAGTATTGTTAATTAAATTATCCCCCCATCTAAGTTAGCTAAACTTAACTATTGAGTAGATTAATGTGGTATTGATAACTTTAGCTTGATTGGAAGCATATTTTGTATTTCTTCCTTTGAAAAGACCTTAGACTTGTTGCTCTATTTTGTTAAGAGCATCTTTGATTGACATAATGTTTAGGTGTTGCCTGTGATTATTGCTTGAAAAGGCCAGGTCCTATCAACTGTCTTGTATCTTCCTGACACTTTTATGTATTCCCTTCAGCATACCCATTACTGGTTTTTATATTTTCTGTATCACTTCACTGAAAAGTCCCTTCTTAACATGTTTGTCTGACTCAGTAGCTGTGGCAATTTAATTGGCCTTGGAGTGCAGAGGGTAAGGCAATTTTGGACTGGCTGGCTGGGCAGGCAGAAGGGGAGTTTTGGTAAATCTTACAGTTGCTACATTTTGGCTGCTGCACAAGCCAAAAAGTGGCTTGGAAGTGCTGTTTGTCCATCCTCATATGGACAGAAAAAGGCCATAGGTGCAAGGAAACTTGAAAAGGAGTCTTATGTTTGAAAATGTTTTTTGTTACAAACTTTAGTTTTGGAGCTCTTTCTGGCGATGTGGAGTCTTGCTCTTTTTGAAATAAGAAATATCATGCTACAATGATGAAATGAAGCTCATGCTGCTTGAAATTCCGATGTTAATTAGAAATGCTGATGTTAATACTAATTTTGCAACAATCTGTTCATTTATAGAATTGTGTTACTTTAAGTACAGTTTCTTATAAACTATTTTCTCAATGCTATCCTTCATTTATCATACAAATTGAAAACACTGGAAGTAGGATGTTGCCTTTATAAGTAGTGGAAAGCTGATTAAATATTATCTGTCATTACAGCACTCGAGTAATGACATTTTGGGTAACTTAGTCAGTATGTCAGACCTTTGTGATTCCCCATTCATCATGTTAGCAAACGCTGTACCTATTCTATTCTATTCTAATAACAGGCTTGCATTTCTAATTCAAGTGCAACTTATCTTCACCTAACAAGTAATGGAATATTGTTCTTCTAGGTCCGTAAAATCATCCGTGTCTGCAAAGGAATATTGGAATATCTGACTGTGGCGGAAGTGGTAGAGACAATGGAGGACTTGGTGACATACACAAAGAATCTGGGGCCAGGTTTGATTGGCTACAGCCTTTCATAAATATACCAAAAATAGTCTTTTCCACTACTTTGTTTTCTGCCCGGTACCTTTCTCACCCAAGTTTGGAGTGTTTGGACAATGATAAAGCAGTTCCTTTGGAAGTGTCTGTTGGAAAGAGTTTTAAACTAGAGGCTGAATGATGACTACTTGATGGTTCACATTGTCCTTTGAGAATGCAGAAGAGTAAAGATGTGGTGCATGGATATGTACTATATTTTTTCTACACCATGAGGGATGTAAGCATGAATTAGTAAGGGTAAAAAAAAAAAAAGGAGTGTAACTAAGCACTCATAAATACAGTCTATTGGACTGATAAAATGTCTGTACTAGCTGAGATAGTTAGGCCTAGTAGGAATTTCTTGGAGCAGTTTAAGCTACATGTCATATATTAGCATCATAATGAGGTTGCAGAAATAGCTGTGTTGCAGTATAATACAAAAGCTCAGCTGTTAGAGAAATTCTTTTTGATGCTCCTTTATTACTTGTTACTTCACTGTGTTAACTCACACTTTCATTGGTGGAAGTGATTGGTAAGTGAAGAACTGGTATCTGTATCTTTATGCTGCTGTAGAGGAAACCTACCATTTATCCATGATATCTGCTAGTTCAGCTGCTGTAGCTTCAGCAAGCATGAAGTAGTTTAGGTATTTAACAAAAGCATTCTATAAAATCAAGATGTGGTGGTGATAATGTAGGAAGATGTTGGAATTAAGGCTACACTGAACTGAAGAGTGCTTATATAAATACAGCAGGAATCTAGTTAGTACTATATATAAATATATATGGACAAGTGGGTATATATGTATACATATACACACACACACACACAAATGTAATGTAGCTGGGTGATAAGTAAAATGACTAGGAGCTGTCATGTTTGTAGATCATCCTGTTTGTATTTAACATGAGTATATTTGGCCCTGTTTCTAGATGTGAAAAAACTTTAAAGTTTCATATGGAGGTATAGTGTTCACTAAACTATTTTATTTCTTGTGAGAAATTACTTTCAGGTAAATAGGTTTTGCCTTATTTTGAAAAGGAAAAGATAAAGCTCTTTCTGTGAAACGTGTTCTTTGACTTGGTATATACAATTGCAGTTTCTCTGTGGTTATTGTGTTCCATGTCTTGAAAATGGAAATTTCCCAAAACTTTAGTTGTCTCTTTGCATATGGGATTTTTCATTGAATTTCACAGACGTAATTTGCTGTTAAATGTGTATGATAGAGGTAATAGGTCTTGAGCAAGTGTCTGAATTTCTTAGAGTGAGATGTAGGCTTGTCACCTCTGTTGCAAATGAGCTTCTCTAAATTCATGCTATTCTCAATAAATAGTGAACCTTGTGCTTCTGGCATGCTGCAGAAGCGCTGTCTGCCTGAGCTAAATGCTGCTCAACACTTGCAGCCCATGCCTACAAAACTTACCATGCCTGTATAGTCGTTGTTCCCTGTAGTTGTATTAATGGGCATCTGAATTCAACCATTAATGTGAGTGCTGTATAAATAACAGGAATACGAGCAGGTACATTTCAAATCAAACAAGTGCTTATAGGTTTTAGGTGAGCAGTAGAGAGGAGAACATGATTACTTATTGAGGCTTTTGTCATTTAAAAGGAAAGGTGGTTGTGACAGCCTGACTGTCTATGCTGTCAGTGTGAGGATTCTACTACTTTTCAGTGATGTCATGAAAGCAGTGTTATATTAAGATGCCTAAGATGCTAACCAGCAGAAGGTAATTTAGCCAAAGAATATAAAGCTTCCTTCCAGTTTTGTCCCCTGTAGGAGAGAGAGCAGGACCATAACAGCACCAATTTAAATAGTCTTAAATGTTTATGAAGCTATGTCTGAAGTTTCCATGTGTGCTGTGGTAAACCTCACAAGTCTTAGCTATTGAGAATAGATCTGCTCTAGAATAAATTTAATTCTTTTCATGCTTGTTGGGTACTGAAATATTTCTAGCAGATCTGAAGTATAAATAAATAAATACAGTTCTTGACCTCTGGTAGAACCTCAAGGCAAATAAAACCCTGATGTTTCCTTTCTCTGTCATTCACTGAAGGCATGGATCAAGTCGTAATAGAAACTGATTAAAAACCAACCCATAAATTAGTTCCCAGAGTTCATGAAGTAACTTTGTCCTAAAACAGTAATTTCAATATTCTCCCAGTTTATTGCTGGGATTTTAAATGAAAATTTTGGAAGAATCCATTCTCCTTTACATAGTGGCTAGGTTTTGAATCAGTGACTTATCTGAAGTATCTGGAATGTGCTTTAAGGAACAGCTGGTAATATAACAACCAGGTTTTAAACTGCAGTTTTCATGACTCACTGTGCCTTGTTCTTATTTTGAAAACTCAACTGTTGCAATGTTCAATTACTTTAATCTTTAGGAATGACAAAGATGGCCAAAATGATTGATGAAAGACAACAGGAATTAACTCATCAGGAACACAGGGTTATGCTGGTAAACTCCATGAATACTGTGAAGGAGCTATTGCCAGTACTTATTTCAGGTATTTTTTGCTTTGTTTTAAATACCACTCTGAATTACTATTTTGTACCGGAGTTCCAATGTCTTATGTTTATTAAAAATAACCTTGACGTTGCTTCTGCAGTCATTGCAAATAACTGTGCTTCTGGTATTAAGACTAAAGTCTCCTTGAGATAAAGTAGTCCATGCAAAAGAAATGTACTGTATAAGCACTGCAGGTCACCCTGACCATTGAATGGATCTTGCATGTACCTTTTTCTAATGTATGGTATTTTCACAGCTATGAAGATTTTTGTAACCACAAAAAATTCTAAAAGCCAAGGAATAGAAGAGGCCTTGAAAAATCGCAATTTCACAGTAGAGAAAATGAGTGCTGAGATAAATGAAATAATCCGTGTATTGCAACTCACTTCCTGGGATGAAGATGCCTGGGCGAGCAAGGTCTGTTTCTTAACTACATTTGTACAAAGAAGTCTAATTTTTATCTACTTTGTAAACTTGTGCTTTTGAGATTGTAGAAATACGTGTGTGCGCATCAGTTTTGTAACGCTGTGTAATCACATCATAAAACTTCTTCAAGGTCGAAGAATATCTTCAGAGATGAATATATTCATGTATCTTTCAAAATTAGCTTTCAATAAGCAAATTAAAGTAGTGTGACATTTAAAGGGGGCTCAGTAGTTTACAGCAACTTGGTGCAACAGAAGACAGACTTGTTCACTTTAATTCTGGCAACATTAGGAAATCTGAAATACAGTGTATTCCTCTCAGAGAAGGATTTTTTCTTTATATAGTAACCCTACGTAATCATATTTGATAGAGGAATGTTAGGTGTAGGTGCTATACACTAAACTGGTTTTGTTGCTAGGTATTCGTGTTTTTCTTCTAGATGCTACTAGAAAATATACAGACAGTTGTCATCTTCCTTGTGTGGAAGACCTTGAGAAATTTTATTCAATTTTGGGAGATTCCTCCTTGAACACCTCCCCCTTTTTGCCCTACCCTGTTTTTATTCTGAACATGAGAGTAAATTTTGAGTGTTTGTCTTGTCTCAAAGAAATACGTTAGACTGAACAGCCTTTCTGGGTAAGTATGATGTCTGTGAAGCTGGCATGTGGACAGGATTAGTTCCTTACAGCTCAGTGTTCAGCTGTGTAAGTGACTGCAACCACATACCTGGAGTCAAGTGCTGCTCCTAAGTGATGCTCACTGAAGGTGCTGAAATGTCTTGAAGACCGTGAGGAAGGTCTGAGAGACAAAATCATGAGTATTGTGGGGTTACGACTAACATAGCTGTGTAACTGAAATTCCTGCCAATTATTTTTAGTACTTCAAAGTAAATTTCTGAAGGGATTTTTAAGAGTTAGTGCTATGGGCAAGAAGTAAGTCTAAATACCATTAAAGAATATATTGAGAGCTGAAGCCAGACTAGTTAGCCAATGAAGTCTTGCAGGAAATCTAACATTGATGTAACCTAGACATAAATCACTTTGGCCTATGTTGTTTGGCACTTGACCCTTAGTTTGCTTCTTGAGTTATTTTGTCACTATCACTTCCTTATTATGACTGTGTGCATCTTTGTTTTTGTTGTCCTGTTTCTTACCCTTTTCTCACCTTTAGAAGGTAAGCTTTCTCCCACACCCTCCACTTCTACCTTGTACTAAACCCAAAAAAGCATGTATGTGGGATTTTGTGCTGTGTGCAGACTGTGTGCTGTGCAACTTCTTGTGTGCCAGCTGTGACACTGTACTTACATGGAGACACACAAAGTTTTAGAAGGATCTTAATAGCTCTGTCTAGCTGTCTGTAGAATTGGCTGTCACTAAGAGAATGGTAATTGCAAGCTCAACTGCATCAAGACTGTCTGTCTGAGTCTGATTAGAGTTACGCCAAGATTTTACAGCACATTCTTGCCGAGTGCTTTCGTGTTAATTTATGTTACTAGTCTTTGTGGTGACAAATAAAGGGTCCAGTCATGCAGGAACAAGCTTTCTGCTTGGCCAGAAAGCTTTAATAAACCAGGAATTTTGTAGTGTTTTACCAGAGCCTTCCTTCAGTTCAGATGGTTCATGTTCTTTAGGTCTAGGTCTAAAAACTGCAGTTTTGTGTATGCACTTTTCAATTCAGTTTTATTTTTGGATTTAAGCTTCCCTGTATTTTATGAAATACAAATACAGTTGTATTTTACACTACAAATGTGGAAATTTTTGTGGGAAAGAAAAATGTCTGTTGCAAAAAGTTGGCAATTTAGCTGTAGGAAATTCCTACTCTTCTTGCTAGTGAGGAAGATTAACAAAGGATTAAATTAAAAAAGCAGTTGATATATGAGCAATATTTTCTAGTGGAAAATATTGCTTATTATGCTTAATGTGTAATATGTTGTGTGGACTAGTATAGTAAAAGTATCATTCTGTTCTGAATTGAGAACTTCTTAATTGTATGTTGTTAAATTAAGGTACACTGATTTGGAACTGTGGCACTGGGCACCAACCAATCAGTTATGACAAAGCACTTGAATTGAAGATGCAGAGGGATGAAGAAGCAGGAACTAGTTTTTTAAGGGCCATGTGTTACAGACCTTATTTGTATTTTTATATATATCTAACTGTTGACTTTTACTCATTATTTTCTGGAAGGGCAATGAAGGAGCTGTTTAACTGTAGTTGAGGTTACTGTTGCATGCATTTTGTGACTGGTGGTCAAGGGAAAGATATTTTCCCCATGTTTTTCTGGAGCAAAGTAAGGTGTTTGCAGATGCCCAGCCTTGAATTTTTAGCTGTGTAGTAGTGTTGTTGTTGATATTCAAGTTTATTTTGTGTTTATTATTCTATCTTGTGTTGTTTATACATTGTAGTATCACAATCTATCTAGAGACAATGGAGAATGACCAAGGTATGGAGACAGAGGTTTTTGTAAACTATTTTGTTGATCTTCCCAGACTCCAGAATGCACATTGAGAGAGATTGCAATAATCTCTGCTTGCACCAACACTGGATATTTTAAAATAGTGTGCCGCATTAGAATTGAAATACTGTTCTCTGAAAAGTTTTTGAAAGGAAGTAAATCTGTATTTATTTCTTTCATTCATAGCTTTGCATCTTTATTCACCAAATTTTTCATTTTACTGAGGAATTTATTTTTCTCTTGTGTATTTTTAGTGTTTATTTGTAAATACATTTGAAGTAATACTCAATACAGACATCTTCCATTTCCACAGAAATGGAAGGAGTTAAAAGTTGTAAGAAGCTGAGAAGTATGTGGTATGGTGCAGGATTGAACCCTGAATGGTGACTAAGCTGTCTGTGCTGCCAGGAGGCTTTGCCGATTTCCTTCAACATTGCCTTCTTTGGTAATGAAATGCAGATATCCCTCGACTAGACCACTTCATTGAGTCAGGGGTTGTGCTTTACATTTGGTGGGATTTATTTTGCTCTCTTTCAAAGCAGAAAAAGCTCAACATTCTTGGTAGTTGTAGAAGTGATACATAAAATTATCTTGAATAAGGGCTCATTTTCTTTAAGAACTGTTTTGAAAAAAAGCCAACTTGCTGCTTTCCCTTCAGACAATGTTGGCCTAGTTGTTTATTAACTTAAGTTTATCTCTTCTGAAAAGGTAATAGTGCTGCTTTTGTTAATGAAATTCCTTTTCTCAACAGGGGAACTGCAGGGAAAAAATCAGTTTTTGCTGATAAAACAACTTTATATGAAACTTTTTTGCAGGCTAGCTATAGGATTTTTTTTCTTTGTTTGCGACTGCTATTCTGCTGGTAAATGTCAAAGAGTTAAACAAAATTTGCCCTTCGGGAAGGAACAAGGTATTTAAACAGCTACAGAAATCAGGACTATTGAGACACTTATAAGCACCAAGACCTTGAGCAAATTGCTATTTTGTTTAAATTATTTCTGCTTTGTCTTCCCGCGTAACAGCCTGAATTGGTGGACAAGTCCAGACCTTTCAGAATGGCTACACCTTTTCACTTGCCAAGTATCTGACACCAGACACAGCTCTGGCAGAAAGAGAAATGCAGTACCAACAAACGTAGTTAACAATGCATTCTAATTTTCTCTTTGCATTAGTCATCTCATTGCAACAAAAACTGAAGCAGAGAGAGGGTCCTTGAGCTGCGAAGATTGGAAATTAATGCTTTAAGATCAGTTGTCTTGGAACACTTCAATTGTTACACTGAGATTTCACAGGACTTTTTTCAAATAGGAAAAGGAGACAGCATTTTGCAAACATGAGTGCAGAGGCACACAGGATAGCAACACTTGCACTGCAGAGCAGTCTAGTTACATAGCCTGCATGTGACAGAGTAGATGGATCCTGTTACTCCTTGGGTAGTTCCAGTAATTATAAAATCATGAATATAAAACCTAAAATACCCATGATTTTTTTCCTCAGATATAAGACTTTAAATTCAATGGCTTCCATATAATTTTGCTGAAACTGCAGCTCTGCAGGCAGCTGAGACAACACAAGAGCCTGTGTGAGTAAAAAGGGAGGGGCAAAGACAGTTTTCCCAACAGTCTCCTTTTCTCAGCCCACACCTATCATCTCATCAACACAATAAGCAACATCTGTTGCCTTTTTAGAAATTCAGTTAGTTCTTTGTTTCAGATTGTTTCTGGGTAGACAGGCCTGCAGTAGACCATTCACTTCAAGTTAAAGTGGGTTCAGCCCATCTATAAAACATGAGAAAACTGTAACATCTACTTACACAGGGAGTAAGGTTTCTATACCCATTTGAAAACTCAATTGAATATTTATTTGTCTCTTCTCATACGACAAATGCACAATTCTCAAACTATAGAGATGACTTTCAAAAGAATGTACCTACCTCCCACCTCTAGCTGCAAAGCCTGCCTTTGTGAAGTTTTTTCAAACTGGTCCCAGCTAAGATCTGAGATCCAGTTTCTAGATTTGAGAACCAATCATCCAGCTGAAACTAATTCTGGTTTTGGTGCTCTCAGGCTGTGATTCAAGAGCCCTTAAAAATATTCAGCAGCGTCTCATGATGTTTTGGAAGGTTGGTTGCTGAATTATATTATAGCACCTTATGAATAGCTGACAGATCAATGTGCCTGAATAGAAAAGTCAAAATGTTTATAGGATTGTGTCTTTGAGACTAAGCATACAGAATGAACTGCTCTGCAAAAACGTGTTGTCAGGATGCCACATGCTGTACCAGATCCTGATCATTGGTGCTTGTAGGTGCTTTGTCACGAGAGTTGGATGTGGGCAGTCCAGTTCCAGTAATAATGCGAGTGCCAGGCTTCTTTTTGTCATTTGTGTACTAACCATGGGATGGTAGATGCACTTCAAATTACTTCCATGGCATGTGTAGTGAAAAGCTATTTTGGCCTTTTTCTAACTTTTTGCTTAAGGTACCTGTTACTGTTTTCGTTGTCCTTCCTTTGTATAAGATGGAAAACTTGTGGCCTCTAGTGGAGAGATGGCACATGAACAACTCATAGAGTATGTGGAGAAGTCAGAACTGGGTGGTTGCACCTCCTGGAGTCAGAGGTGTTGGATAATAGTGGCAGAATACTGGAAGAAGCAGCAGCTTCGGTGCTTCTGTCAGACAAGTTCAGAGTTTTAAACAAGCACATGTAAATACATGTGTTTATCTGTGAAGGCATTAAACTCCATATCTGAGAATTTCAGAATTTTGCTGGTAGATTTATTTTTTTGCAAACAGCAGCTATTTGACTTTAGGCAGCAGAGCAGGGGAAAAATGCCAATGTGCAGCCTCTTGCACTGAAGTAAGCAGTAAAATTCACTGGCCAATCTCCATTTCTGAACGGTTTGCTCTAATTACACAATAACTTTTCTATGTGCTGTGATGTACAGTAGGGAAGAAAATGGAACTAACTCCAAGACATGTGCTTATTAGAGCTCCAACTTTAGAAATGAAAACACTAGTAAATAAAGGAATAGAAAAATCACTAAAATTGCATGCATATTTTCTGCATTTTGAGTGAAATGAAAATGTCTGTTCTAATCGGAAAGAAGTGATTATGACCTGCCAGTTTGAAAATGGGTTTTGAGCTGCTTATACGAATGTGTTTCTGTAAGTAGACTCTGCTTTATAGAAACTTTGTCTGCTTTGGTTGTGTTGATTATTTGTGCTTTTTTTTTTAAATATTAATTTTGGTGGTTTCTTTTTGTAAAGGACACTGAAGCCATGAAAAGAGCTCTAGCCTTAATAGATTCAAAGATGAATCAGGCAAAAGGTTGGCTGAGAGACCCAAATGCACCTCCAGGTAATACTGAAAAAAAAAACTGCATAAAGTATTTTGATCTTTATAGGTCATAATATTTCTGTTGTTTAAGGCAAAATTGTCCTTAAGCATTATTAACTTGTACATAGAGGATTATTCTGAAGGAGCCTGTTTTTATTCCTTTCTTTGGATAGTGGGGATGGAATAAGCTGTGTGTAGTCACCTAGGAAGCTTTGCTGCTTCTCAGTTGTCTAAAAGATGTGTCCTGTCTCACATACGTGTTCTTAATTTGCATTCCAGCAGTAAAACAAAAGACTTATTAATTGCATTGAACAATGCTTAATTGCAGTCATTGCTAATGTTTTCAATCCCTCCTTTTGTGTTTCCAAATTTGTGTAACTAGGCTTGCCTAACAGAATCTCTTTATGTGTTTTTCTTTCAGTCTTGACATAAACTTTTTAACATGAAAATCTACCTTAAGTACTCTCTAATTGCAATCATCTTATATAAGAGGTTTACCTTTCTATGTATCTTTAAAGCAAATAAAACTGGATAGAGGCCTTTCCATTTGGACTTTGAAAGACCTTATTGGAATGACTTCCTCAGAAATCAAAGCCAAAATAATACAGTTGTAAGAGCTGGAGATGAATTGTTGGGTTTTGGTGTATAGCTCATGGGTTTTGATAAATGTATTTTCATGACTGAACTTAATGCAGTTAATGTGCTGTGACATGATGACATCAGCAGCTTACTGGTACCTGTCAAGAAATGTCTTGTTTGTTGTACCGACTCACTCTGTGTCTCAGGGGATGCTGGTGAGCAGGCAATCAGGCAGATCCTGGATGAAGCTGGGAAAGCAGGAGAACTGTGTGCGGGCAAAGAACGCAGAGAGATTCTGGGAACATGCAAAACTCTGGGCCAGATGACTGACCAGCTGGCTGACCTCCGAGCCAGGTAAGTCTGTTACTTGGAATGGACAGCTCTCCAGTGCTAGTGAGACAGTTTTCTGAACTTGCAGCTGTGTCACTTCCTAATCTGTGTTTTGTCTTTTTAGCTTTGGTCTGTTCTGAATAGAATGTTTTAGTAAGGAAAATGATCATTATATAACATGATCAGAATTTCTCAGGTAGATAATTCAGAGTTCGCTTGATGTCAAATCCATAACCTTCCTCCAAATTAGGCAGAAATTAAATTTTCAACTCTACTGTTAAGTCTGTCCTCCAAAGAGGACATATCCCAATTACTGTAAGATACATGAATATTCCAGTTTTTAGGTGTTTATTGGGATGTTAGCCCCTGTGTGGCAGTTGTTGTTGTTTATCAGTCACTGATAAATTCTGCTGAACTTCATATGTGTTTCTTACATAGTTTTACTTAACCAGAGGCTTTTTATCAGTTTTCTGCCTCATTAGAAATTGGTTTTTCTTTCACAATGGTGTTTTTGAATTTAATGAGTTTTGATTTTAGACAGTAGATTAATCTCTTTAAATTTACTGTATTTTTTATACTGGCCTTTTGTTCTTTAGCCAGAAAATAGGAAGTCTGATATTGCTTTGTGAAGGCATAATGACAAAGAACTAAGAAATAACACTTCTGTGTAGTTTGATCACAATAACCCAGTTTCCTTTGGGTATAAGGAATTTCAGATTCTTATCAATGCATTAAATTTTTAAGCTTGAGTACTCTAACATTGGTTTCTTTATTTTGTTGTAACACTCCTCCCTACCCCGCAAAAATGCCACACCCAGAAAGCCCAGAAAGCTATTCGAGCTTTGCCATTAAGGATACAGGTAATAGTTTAATGGTGTAATATTTCTCCTTAATGTTAACGAATCTTTCAAATTGTTTGAAAAAGCAACTGAAGTCAGGACTGTTTTATCTAAAATAGAATTTAAAAATAATTTAAAAAACATTTCAAATAAAATAAGTGCGTCCTCTGACTCAAGGCCCCAGTGAAGTGCAGGAAGTGAGCAAATGCAAATCATTTGGAGAGTTGTGTTTTGAGTTACTTCAAGAGCAAGCATTCCCTGCCATCACTTTAAATCCATAGACTGTTCAGCTCTGAAGTGTTGCAATGAAAATTTACACAAGGTTGAAATAGTTTCTAGGAAGAGTTGTCAGTTTGCTATAGAAGGCTAAAAAGGCCGAAATGCAGAAATACAGGTTAGATTGTCATTAAAGTGATGTATATCAGATGTAATAGTGGTAGTGGATGAGAAACTGGTTTTAGTTTATCTTCTCTTGGATTTCCAGCTGTTTGCCCTGAGAGAATTTAAGAGCTGCTTTGCACCAGTTTTTGCAGTGTTAGAAAACAGGCGGAACTCTTACTCTTCTTGCAAAGCAGTGGTTGGTGTCAGTTTTGTATTATGTAAAATTTTTACAGGTAAAGGGAGAGACAGGACTTAGATTTGCTAACAAATGAGTTAGTTTATCTACTGGTTTAATATGTAAATACCTTCAACTCAGCTTATGAAAAACAAGGTATAAAGAAACGTATCTGGCCTGACAGTGTAGATACACCTCAGCATCTCAGTAGCATGGTTGTCATCTTTCCATTTGCTGTAGTCTTTTAAAAGCTAGTAGTTTGATTAAGTGCTCACAAAGCTTCTCAATAGTCAGCTGATTTTGGAAAAGACTGAGATTTCTTATGCAAAACAAACCTTCTCAGGCAAATGGATCTGAAGTAATGTTTTTACTCAACTTTTAACTCCTAAACATTTGAACTAACAGTGGTAGTGCTGTGAATTGTTTTCTACAGCCCTGTAAGTTTGTCTTGCTAGCATCCTTCTCAGCATTTTAAGATGTCTTACCAATAGCCTGTAACCTTTAATCTGCTTTGTAAAAGTGATTGAGGCAGTGAAGACATTTTATTTCACTTACTGACTTGAGGTCCTCACTTAGGTCTGGGCAGAATTAACTGCTGCAAGTTCTGACTCTGCAATAGTCTATAAATAAGGAGATAAGAGGCCTTCTCCTGTGTCCTTTAATGCAACTGTATCTATAAATAGCCTTGCTTTGTGACACTTAAAAATGCTTATTCTTCTGAGGATGCTAAATGTCACATTCTGGAATAGGGAAAATATGCTTTTAGATTTCTTCTTTTTGTCATGTTATTCCTCAGTTATTTTTTGTTTTCTTAGGGGAGAAAAAATTTTGATTAAATACTGTATCTCTTGCAATAATTGCTGTGAATGCTCACAGCCAGTTTTTATTGCCTCTTCACTAGGAAAGAGCTTTTTTTCAGCCCTGAGCTGAATCTGGTGCTTTTTTTGTCTTGGGCAGAGGACAGGGTGGCACCCCCATGGCTATGCAGAAAGCACAGCAGGTGTCCCAAGGTCTGGACTTGCTCACTGCTAAAGTGGAGAATGCAGCCCGCAAGCTGGAGGCCATGACAAACTCTAAGCAGGCCATTGCCAAGAAGATTGATGCTGCTCAGGTACCACTAGTGATTTAATAAGTGCTTCAGAACATGATGACACTGATATTCGAGCTGTTATTCTGAACTACTGTAGTATTTTTCCAAAACAAAACTTCATTGGAATAACATGTAGAGGGTACTTGCTTTAACAAAGTGAAGTCTTAAATTCAGTAATTTACAGCATGCTGTGAGTTCATGACCTTTTTTGGCATTACTAAAAATTTCAAGGTTATTAAATGAGCATGATCGAAAGACCCTAAGTTTGTCTATAAAATCATTTTATTAAAGAAAAGAGTAGAGGAGTTTTAGATTGCAGACTTACTTGTGGATAAAACTGAAGTCCTTTTTTTGGGTTCTGTTTTGGGAGTGAAGTTTAGAATTTAGAACTTCATGACAAAAGTGAAACAATGTGAATGAAACTGTGTTTTGCATTAATTGATCCTTTATTTCTGTAACTCTTAATACCCCTCAATGGTCTATTACCCAGCGATGACTATGATAGACATTAAATAAACGTGCTGTATATACTTATCTAAATGTGTGTATGTGTATATAATTATAAATATATAAAGATACATTAATATTATGTATGTGTCAAATTAAATAGTAATGGGACTTTTTAGGAAGAGCTCTGTGAAGCATGCCTCAGTGGGCTCAAGAGCATCTGTTTTCTCTTCTGGAAGCCAGATTATCAGTCTCTAAATGCACTAGTTAAATTTTATTTCTGAAAATATTGTTGGCAGATGTTGAGGGGAGAGAGAATGTAAAATCTTTGGATAGATTTTATCTAGTTTGACATCCTTTTTAAACAGAAAAGCTATCAGACAATAGAGTAACTTCGTGGTATCTAATAGAAAGAAGTTGCTTTTGAGAACTGTTTTCTCTTAAATAAATTTTTGAAAGCCGTATTGATTTTTTTTCAAGTATCCATGGAAATAACATCACTGTTTATCTTCACTTGTCCATGACTTCTTTCTCTTTAGAACTGGCTTGCAGATCCTAACGGGGGCAGTGAAGGAGAAGAACATATCCGAGGAATTATGGCTGAAGCAAGGAAAGTTGCAGAACTCTGTGAGGAGCCTAAAGAAAGAGATGATATCCTTCGTTCCTTGGGGGAAATCTCTGCCTTGACAGCCAAGTTGTCAGACCTGCGCCGACAGTATGTATTAGTTTCATCACTCTTAGTTTATTTGAATTACTAAAATTTTCAGCTCACAATGCTGAGGAAGATCAGAATATTGATGATTAATTGGATTACTGATGATTAAAATAAAAGAAAAAGCCTAACTTGCACTAGCTTCCTCAAAAAAAGAAAAGAAAAAAGTAACCAAAGATGTATTACCTGGTAATGTTTTCTTTCTACTACCTATGGAATATTTGATAAGAAGCTGAAGCCGAAAGTGAGCTCATTTGTACTGTCAAAACAATGAGGTTATGTGAAATTTAAGTTTGTTTACACAGGCGGATGTCATCACTGTTTTTTGCTAAGTAGTTTACTAAATGTCAAGGTGGAATATCTACCACTTCCATCAGTGTCAGTGTTATAAACTGTAACCGCAAGCTGTATAAAAGATAAGACTTTCAGAAATTATATTTCTGTATCAGTTCTGCAAAGAGGATGCTTGAGACTCGGAAGAGGTGAAATAGTTATTGTATGAACTCTGACATTCATCTAAGGCCAGTTGCATTAGGGAGGAAAATGTTTTTCTTGCTTCATTAGTTAGATGCTTCATTTGAGGTTTTTTTTGAGCTTTAGCTGCTGTAGGTCTTAATGTGCTACCTCTTGTCAAGTTTTTATATAGCGTTTAGTCTGTGGCTGCCAGCTCTTCTGTTTGTAATCTGTGTGGCATTACTGCAGTTGCTCATAAGACAGTCATGGATATGGGAAATCAGTCACACATCAATTTTAGCAAGGACAGTACTATGCCTTCCCCCACCTCAGTGCTGTGTTGAACATGTGTAATATCCAGGTACCATAACAGAGAATTGCTCCTCAGTGTTTCAACTCAAGTGTCAAATTTAACCTTATTTAAAAAGATGAAGTAACTTTCATTGTATCTTCCTGCTAAATTTGAGAATATAAATGATCTTTATATGACTATACTTTTTCTTTTTGTTTTTTGTTTTTAAATCCCTAGTGGGAAAGGTGACTCTCCTGAGGCCCGTGCATTGGCTAAGCAAATAGCAACGTCACTTCAGAATTTACAGTCCAAAACAAACAGGGCTGTAGCAAATACTAGGCCAGTTAAAGCAGCTGTCCATTTGGAGGGCAAGATTGAACAAGCTCAAAGGTGGATAGACAATCCTACCGTTGCTGATCGGGGAGTAGGTAGGTGTTTCCATGTGCTTTTCCCCCCACGGGTTTACAATTGAACTTATTACTAATTTTTGTGGTCGAAACAACTGCTCCTGAGATGCTGAGGATGCATTAAATCTTCATTGATGTGGAGACTTGGAGATTTATAGCCAAGTCCTGGCTGCAGTATTATAGAATCAAGCCGGCCCATGATTCTCTTCAAGTTCTGGAAAGAACAACTTTCCTATTCTTTCCTAAAGAGTAGGATCATTTGTGCCGTACAGCACGCAAACTTAAGACTGCTCCTGGCTCTTTATTATGCAAATGTAGTGTCTTGAATTTGAATTTATATCTACTTCAGCAAATTGAGTAATTAAATCCTTCAAAGAAGAAAAAAATATTCATAAACATGACCTAAAAATATCACTTCTTGTATGGTTTCTGGGTTATCTGAGGAGAATGCTACTAATTTAAGAGAAAGGGGATCTGATAATCCAAGTGTGCTGTCAGTTATGGTTCAGGAGTTGCTGTACTGAGAGTTTATTGTAAACAATTTCAGAAGCTTCTTGTTTATCTTCTCCCAGTGCCATTGAAAGTAGGTAGATGAAGCTTGAACACTGTATTCAGTAGTTTTTTCCACAGCAGTTAAGCCTGAGCAGACCAGGTGATCCCAACAACTGGAAACATGCCATAGAAGTAGCGTAACTGCAAACCATTAATACCTCTTCCTCACACCTCACCCTGTCTGTCCAGATAACTTCTGTTGTGTGAATAACCAGTGACAGATCCCTGAATGAAAGATTGAATGATGTTGGCAGCGTGGACACTTGGGAAGTCCAAATTTATAGGAAACACTTTAAACAGAATAGTGGGGTTCCATGTTCTGGCACTTTCTGATGAGGAAATGGCATACAGAATGAGATGAACAAGAAGGTCGTAGATGGACCTCATGAGATGTTTTGATGGTGCCTGAAAACCTTACTAATTTTTATGTTTCTCTTAAACACAGTAACCTGTCAGGTGGCTGGCTCAAAAAAAGCACAAAACCTAAACCTAATTGTATTGTTTTTAGTTG
This sequence comes from Sakesphorus luctuosus, assembly GCA_013396695.1. Taxonomy (NCBI): domain Eukaryota; kingdom Metazoa; phylum Chordata; class Aves; order Passeriformes; family Thamnophilidae; genus Sakesphorus; species Sakesphorus luctuosus. The sequence continues at coordinate 77,183 of VWZD01003253.1, forward strand.
AAAAGAAAGAAAGGTGACTTAAATCCCCTTTAAAGTCTGTAGTCACCTAGTAAATCATGGGGATTATTTACATGCTTGCTGAAGGAACTGAAGTGTTTCAACAATGGACATATACTAGAGAATTTAACCAAATGCTGGAGTAATACATATGACAAAAATGTGTGTAGAGATGCAAGTTGTGTCACGTCCCATAACTTTAATGTTTGTAGTTTAATAAAAAAAAATCTAGTTGTAATATGATGCCATTGTATGGTTTTTTATTTTAAATGTCTTTCACTTACACTGGCACTTGGCAGGGTATATTAAGAATATCAATCAGATGTGTTCTCATTTCAGCCTGGACAGCACTTCTGGTAGAACTTAGCCAAGTATTTTCAGTGCTATAATGTGAAAATACTTCAGTGCTCTCTGCAGTAGTAGGGACCATGTCACAAATAACCCTGTGGGTTTACTGTTATCCCAAGGCAATGGTGCAACACAAACTGAAGTGAAATAAAGGCAGAAAGCGTATTTTATTTTATAAACTTGTGACCCACTTGAATAATGTTAGCTGCTCCAAATACTGACTTGCAGTCGTACTCTGAATTATCTCAGCTAAGTGATGGCTGAAGTAGCAGTAATTGGCAGATACAAACTAGGCAAGATGTACTGAGATAGTAAACTGGTGTATGGAGCGTACTTGCTTGGCTGTGCGTGACTTAGGCAAAAGAGTAATTAGAAAACATCTTGGGACATTCCACCAGCACTAAACGTAGCTACAGTAATAAGCTTTCTAAAATGATGTCAGCAGTGCTGAGTGATTCTTGGATAGACTGGTACTGTGACAATTTTCTAAGTAATTTTGAGCTTGATCACAAACTTGGATTACTTGTGTTAGCATTAGTTTAAAATTATTCCTTCAGTACATCTTCGATGGACTTAATGTATGGCCAGTTCTTTTAAAAGAATACTGCTGTTGTATTATTGAAAGAACAGAGAATTACATTTCTGTGAAAGAGCAAGAAGCATCTCTAAGTGAATGAAGGAAATCACCTATGCTAAAAATGATTTACTTGCTACAGAAAAACTTCCAGTTCACTGTGGAGGGTGTGCAAGGTGTTCTCTACCCCCACTGCCTCCTCCAGTGAAGGATACTTGATGCTTCTTACCCGTGGTTTCTGAAATTCTGGGAGAGGGCATTCTACTTTTTTATTGATGTTTTCTACTTGGCTTTGTCTTCCTCTCCCTCTCTTGCTGCTCATCTTCTAATGATTTGGGGATGAGTTGCAGTACTTGAAATTTGCAAGTGCTTTCTATTGGAATCAACAGATCAGTTATGTAGAAATACCTGACAGCTGTCATGGTTAACTTCTGTCAAACCACTCTAGTTAAAAAGGATGCATCTCTAGCCAGAGTTGCTGTAAAAAGAAACTGAAGAGAGTTGAATTCCTCTATGGGTCTGAACTGCAATTACTCAATGATAAACTGCAGAAGATCTTTTCAATCACCTAGTAAGGTGTTCTCAAAACCCCAAGAATTGTGATGCATATCCATCATGTACACAGGTGCATTTACACATGCAGCACTTCGCTGTGCATCTGATGTGTACACTCAGCGTGTTGTTCCCCTGCATGCTAATGCCAGGTGACTCCTTCTCCTGCAGGCCAGGCGGCAATCCGTGGCCTGGTTGCCGAAGGTCGCCGTTTGGCCAATGTTATGATGGGCCCTTACCGGCAGGACCTGCTTGCCAAGTGTGATCGCGTGGACCAGCTGTCTGCTCAGCTCGCTGACCTCGCTGCAAGAGGGGAGGGCGAGTCTCCTCAGGCCAGGGCCATTGCTGCTCAGCTTCAGGACTCGCTGAAGGTAAAGATCTGCTCTTGTGCAGGCAAGCACAGGATACACTGAAGTACTTGTACTCCTCTAGAGAGCTTGTGTGTGTGAGGCATCAATCAAAGCAAAGGTGCATCCAAAGACCTCTTGGTTTAGTTGAGATGTTTAAGACAAATTTTCTACAAAGGAGTTGGGTGTTAATTCCAATTGAACAATTTAGAAGGAAAACAGAAGTCTCTTTAAAAAGACAATAGTATGCTGGCATTGCAGATTTGAGGGGCAAGGTCTCAAATTGTGCTGTTCAGAGCTTCTAATGCTGCTTCAAGGAGTGGTATGTAAGCTTTGTGTATTTCAAATTATGTAGAAAGTAATTAATTGATCATGCTTTTAAGATTGTTTTATCTTAGTGTCTGCTATTGGAATGGGCTTTTTTTTTTCCAAGAGGAGGTTTTATGGGATTTGAATCCCTAGAAACTTTCTAACCTTGTATCATGTGCTAGTAATTTTCCTGTATTTTAAGGATCTTAAAACACGGATGCAAGAGGCCATGACCCAGGAAGTTTCTGATGTTTTTAGTGACACCACAACTCCTATTAAACTGCTGGCAGTGGCAGCCACTGCTCCCTCTGATGCTCCCAACAGAGATGAGGCAAGTATACTCAGGTGGTCTTTTTTCCCATGTGAAGCTTCAGTTATTGTTTAATTTTGAAAAATAAACCAGTTTTCTGAAAAATGAATTGGTATTTTTTTACTATGCAAATCTCTCTCTGGACTCTTGGAGACTGTAAATTGTCTATGCTTGGAAACTGTTGTCCCTGGCTTCAGTAAATGACAAAGATTTCTCCTCGTGATGTTGGTATCACATTGCCTTCAGCAAGCTGAAAATTCTTGTGCAAAAACTGCTGACACATTAGTTAGTGGGTTTTATATCACAGCATTACATAAACTGATTACAGTAGTCAAATTCATGCCAGGATTAATCAACAGATTCAGCCTGTTCTCTAGCTGGATATTGTTTCCTGTACTTCAAAGCTACTGGCTGCATGTGAAATATCTAAAACTCTGTGTGGCAGGTCTGTTTGGGTAGTTTTGCGTAGTTTGTTTTAAACATGAGAATTCAGCTTTATGGCAGGATAGATTTTTGTCAAAGTATTCTATTCCATGGAAGGACTGTGGAAGGAAGGAATTGTCTTCAAAGGCAAAGAGTCAGTTTTTAGGGAAAACACTCTTACTTATTTTTAAAATATAATTCCTTTTGGATTATGGGTTTGAAGATTAATATCTATGAGTAAAAACAGTTTTAACACAATATTCGTTGCAGCAGTAGTCATCAGGAATTATTGAACTCAATACCTCAAACCTATGAAATATATATATATCCTTAGTTGCCCAATTGAATTAGTAAGGAATCAAGTCCAGTAATGTAAAGATAAAAAAAAAACCCAAACCAAACAAAACCACAAACACCTTCAAAGCTTTTGTGTCCTCTTGCATCCTCTCAGGATGAATTAAGAGTGGATGTAACAAAGGTGTTTCTGATGCTTTGAAGAGATTGTGTACTTTGTTAGGGTGGTCAGGGCTTTTTTAATGCATTTTCTCTTCTGCCAACTAGGTGTTTGATGAAAGAGCAGCAAACTTTGAAAACCATGCTGCTAAACTGGGAGCTACAGCAGAAAAAGCAGCTGCAGTTGGAACTGCAAACAAAACTACTGTGGAGGGCATTCAGGCAACAGTGAAATCGGCAAGGGAACTTACCCCACAGGTTGGCTTCCTTGTTGTTAAAGGGGCTGAGGATGACTTTTGTGGAATTTTCCTTATGCCTCTGTTCTCAAAGGAAAGTGTAAATGCCAATAAGGAACATAGTGCTGACTCACTTAGGAGGAGAATGGCAAATACTTGTATATATGATACCAAGTAGAACAAAATGATTAAAAGACACAATGTCTTACTCTTCAACTGTTGGGCAGAAGTGTCTGTGGCATAATACTTGAAGCAAAATGATTTTGAGGCTTAGTAAAATATGTAAATGGAAAAGATGTTCTTGCATGTACTTCCATCTAACATTTTGGTAGTGTAATGAGTATGGTACTTTGGTGCTTTCAAGAGCTGTTTATAAAGTATATTAGTCTGTAACTGAAGTTCCAGAGAAAAGTATTTGTGGACTGTAGATCTTCAAGCAGATAATGTTGCACTAGAAGTAATGAACTAGTATTTCAAATGAGGAGCTGCGCATCCAGTCTTGAAAACAAATGCATTTTCAAGAATATGTGTAATGTTGATATATACTGATAATTAAAAAAGTTTTCCATTGGCAGGTAGTATCAGCTGCTCGTATTCTCCTGAGAAATCCTGGAAATCAAGCTGCTTATGAACATTTTGAGACCATGAAAAACCAATGGATTGATAACGTAGAAAAAATGACAGGTAAAGTAGGATTTTTTGTTGAAGATCCTACCTGTGGCCAACTAGCTTGTGTAGATTTTTCTCCATTCTGTTTGGATTGATGAAACATGAATAACAGTAATGACTGATTAAAAATAAATTAAGAGAAGTGAGAATGTGTTCTCTGACTCCAAGAATATGTACATGTTAGAGAGTATACAAAATAGCTGGCTTCTTATGTGTTAATACTGAGCTGAGGGAAGCAAATCCTGCTTTAGTTCTTTTGTGGAAAAACCAGAATACCCTCACTTTTTATTGCAATTGCTATTTTATCAGTATATCACTGTGACAACTTGAGGTTTTTCTGTATAATCTTGGCATGTTGAAATAGGACAGATAATTAAGTGAGGGTAAGAAAACATGTTCAAAATGTTGTAACAGCTTGGTGGATGCAGTGAATGAAGTAAATCTACTGTTCTGTTGAATCTTGTGGAGACACTGGTATGTTTCAGTCCTTCCTAAATGCAGATTCTTTGCACTGATATGCTAAACACCTGACTATATACTACCTGCTTCTCTACCCCAGTGATTTAATTGAGGGGATTTTAAATCTCACTGCCCTGTCACTGTGCATCACCCCTATGTGAAAGCACAGCCAGAGGGATATTCCTTTTGAATGAATGGGAGAGGTACCAAAAGTACTGAATATGCTTGAGGAAGTCTGGTGGGAGGAAGGAATCCCTGCTGCATATACTGTGTAAGCTGTTTCTTGACTGAAGCAACATTCCCTGGGAAGGAGTAAGAGCTTGGGATGTCATTAGCAACCTGCACCACGGGTGCTGTGACAGAGGTACCACATAACCAGAAGGTAAACTGCAGTAGAACATGTGGTCTGATTTCCATGCTCTCTTCCGCTCTTCCCCACAACCCAGTTTTAGAATACTTGCTTTTCTGGTTGTGAACTATCTATGGAATACCAAATAATCCTTTCTACAGATGAAACTAGGATATTGATGTGTTTAACTTCTATTCTAGGGTTGGTGGATGAAGCCATTGATACAAAATCTCTGTTGGATGCATCAGAAGAGGCTATTAAGAAAGATCTTGATAAATGCAAGGTTGCAATGGCCAACATGCAGCCCCAGATGTTGGTGGCTGGGGCCACCAGCATTGCAAGACGGGCAAACCGCATCCTGCTGGTGGCAAAACGGGAGGTGGAAAATTCAGAAGACCCCAAATTTCGGGAGGCTGTCAAAGCAGCCTCTGATGAGCTAAGCAAAACTATATCACCAATGGTAATGGATGCTAAAGCTGTGGCAGGAAACATTTCCGATCCTGGTAAGGACTCAGTCAGCTAATGTAAAATGTACTTTCTACTGACTGAAGATGATTGAACTAGTGCTCATTCTTTCTTACACAGCTGTGTATCCTCTTTATGCAAATATTTTGTGCACATAAATCTCACAGAATGATGAAATCAAGGTCACACCACTAACTGCTGAATCCTGCTCTTTTAAAATGCAGTTAAAGGCCTTTGGCATGTTCAAGGGAAAAGGATTCAGCATCCTAGTTTGATACGTGATTTCATAATCTTTATTAGAAGTATTTGGTACTAGTTTTAAGTAATACTACTTTATATAAGAAAATATTGCATAGAATAATTTCTTTAGTTCTAAAAGTTGTTCAGGGAATTACTTTGGCTATTGGTAGTGACTGTTACTCTGCCTAGGCTTTATTTTATGCATGTTGCATACAACACTAACATTTCAAATGTGCAAGTCCACTGTAAACAATTTGGTATTTTTTAAACACACATATAACTATGCTTGGCAGAGTACATTACGGAAGTAGTTTTTGGGGGTAGTGTTCTGAATATTACTGAATACTATTAAACTGGTAATGGGTTTTTTGTTCAGGTTTGCAAAAGAGTTTCTTGGATTCTGGATACAGAATTCTGGGAGCTGTGGCCAAAGTCAGAGAAGCCTTCCAACCTCAGGAACCAGACTTTCCCCCTCCTCCTCCTGACCTTGAGCACCTCCATGTAAGTGCAGAATAGCTTGTAATAAAATATTTAGTTGTCACTGATGTGTGGATTACACACTGATACTTAGGAATGTTATTATTCCTTAGAAATAGAAGGTATTGCCTGGGAGGCCATGCATAGAAGTAGCCTCAAGTCTAAAAAATGCCAATCCAGCATTCAAAAGCAAAGATTAAAGCATGTTATTATCTTTAACAGGATGCACTTGAGTTCATACAATCATGTCTTACCTTGACACCATCCTTTACTCAGTTGTGTACAGTTTCATTGCACTGATTTAGATTTTTGCCATTCTTAGCTGACTGATGAGCTTGCTCCTCCAAAACCACCACTTCCTGAAGGTGAGGTTCCCCCACCCAGACCACCCCCACCTGAAGAGAAGGACGAAGAGTTCCCAGAGCAGAAAGCAGGGGAAGCAATTAATCAGCCCATGATGATGGCTGCTAGACAGTTGCATGACGAAGCCCGTAAATGGTCTAGCAAGGTAAGAAGTTGTTGTGTCTTATGCTAAAAGCATTATCTTTTATTATTCTTTTTTTGGTATCAGTGTTTCATCCCAAGTCACTTGCTTTATGACAGTGTCTTCCATAGACCAAATAGTAAAAACACTGCAGTTGGAGGAATTAGAAACCCTTTGAAGTTCAAAGTGAGCTAGGGTCAACTGCTCTAATATTTAGAATTGCTAGAATGCTTTATTACCACACCCCTGGGAACACAAGTATGCTTTGTATGCCAACCCATTTGTTTTCCTCGCTGCTAGAATTGCCTAGAGAGCCACTAATACTTATGCCTGTGTAGGCTGACAAGCTGATTGCTCTATTTAAGTGACTTTGAAAAGTCTGTATGGATGTTGCAGATGCCAGCTGCAGGAATCATGCACTGGTTTGTCTTAATTCTGGAAGAAGCTGAAAGTTACTTTGCAGTCATTCTGGTGCATATATGATGGGAAGTGTGACCATATGTGAGTGGCCTGGTTTCATTCTTCTTTTGTAGTGGATCACATTTGCTGTCAAGGCCAAACCCCCTAATTTCCTTACCATTTCAGTACTGTGACAAAGCAGTGTCAATTCATCAGTCTCACAAATGCTAATATTGCTTTTGCTTTTCTCTCTTTCTGACCCTTTCTCCACCCTCGCCCCAGATTCTACATTTCTCATTTGGCAGAAGCTGAGTAAGAACTGCTGAGATTTAGACTTCTGCATGTGTAAATTAGAGTCAGAACTTGGCTTTTAAAATCTCCCCTTTTTTCTCCACTTAAATAAATGGTGAGTGAGGAGATAAACTTAAGTAGTTTACAGAATCAACGTCAGTGCTTTGGCCTTAAGAAACATCTGTTTTGGAAGTAGAGATAAAACACAAAAGAAAATCTGCAAATCTGTGTGGGTGTCTCTTCTCCAAAATGAAAATCTCCATTTTCCCCATACTTCTGGATATGGCAAACACATTTTTATATTACTAGAGAGACAGTCCTGGAATATTCAAGTCATCTCAAAAGGTAGTTCTGAGGCTAAAAGCCTTAATTTCATCTTCCTGAAAGTGTTTTGATGTTGGAATCCCAGAATGGGTAACTTGATCGTAAACTGTTTTTACCATATTTACTGAATTACCTATACACTGTATGCATTCTAAATTAAATAGTACATCTGTTAAAATGTTTATCAAAGCCAAACAGCAGACCTTAAAACTCCTTGCTGAATATGAAAGAGCTCTAAACTCAGTGACTTTAGGTTATAAAACATTGTTTTCATTGCTGTTTCTGAGGCCAACAAACCAGTAAGTTAGACTGGCAACTGTCCTAATTCTTTTTTAGTAATACCATTTTAGCAGTAAGAGTTCAGTCATTCTGACAGTACGTTTTGGGGAAAGAAGTTTTAAAAACACTTTTGTAGTCTCTGAAGTCACTTTATTGGGTGGAAGAGGGATTGATTGATAGTGCTGCTGAAGAATATGTGTTAGACCTGGAAAGACATAAATACAAGGTCTTGCTTATACTAAAACACAACAGACTGTCTCGACTGTCTTTTGCTCTTTTGTTGCATTACTTTAGTCTGCTAAGGTAAGGTATTTCATCTGCAGTGAAGTGGCGAGGGTGAACAAGTACTTTGTCTTTAAAAAATCTTCATAACATTTCTCTTTCTTGTAAGAATTAAAATTACTTGGTTTTTCTCCTTCTTTACAAAAACTCTTTACTGAGTGACTTCTGGGCTTTCATGTATTCCATTTCTCTCATGGAGCACAAACAAAGCAGTATCTATTGCTTTAGTTTTCCCTGTCTTTCCCTCTTGTTTGGATAAATCATAGATTGAAGGATATTTGAGAACTTTACATTAGATTAAGACTTAAATAAAAGCTACCTTTGAAGGTGAGTTGATTTGGTCTTCTCTAAAATTTACAACCTCCAAAACTGCTGTGTGATTACATTGGTGCAGATGTTTTTTTCTATAGAAGGCCATATCTTAAGCAAAAGACAGTTGAAAATGGAGTTTTTGGTAGGGGTACCTTGACTTTTACCATAATTGACTTGAGTCAAAGAAATACGGTTTGTGAACTTGTAAGCTATTTTTGTATTTAAATGCTGCTGTATTATTAATGCCTATATTGTTATACCACTTACCTCTTCCCTGATCTACCTTAATACAATATATTTGCTTGAATCCTCTTTCTCTCTTTTGAAGGTGATGGATACAACATATTGTGGCAAAACAGTATCATATATTTCATAATCCTCTTACTCTACTAATTCTGTTTCAGTCTTCTTTAAGAACTGTAATATTCATGGTATTCATAACATCCAGTATCACCTCCTTTTTTCATAACCCAGTTTTGCTCTTTTCCATGTTCTCTGCAATACGTCAGTACTGACTTCTACAGTTTCCCATCCCAGCCTTTTTTTACTCTACAACAAGCGGTGTCAGTGGTTTTTCTGTGCTCCTGCTGCTGTCGTCTCTTATCACATACATGAACAGGCTTCCATACAAAGCTTTCTATGTGCACAAACCCCACAGTCAGCAGCTGCTATGCCTGCTTCTGTGCAGTCAGAACAGCTTTTATTGAAAGAGAAAATCCACTCATTTCACCATTGTCTTGCCAAAAAATGTTGTTCTGTCAGTTAGCCTCTGTCTGTAGAAGCTGTATGCTCAGATGAAAAATGTTCCTGCATATTTGAATTGTAACTTCTTATTATTTTTGGTATCTTTGATTCACAGGTCAAATGTTTGTTTCTTTCTGCTAATCTCATATTCCTTCCCCTTTACCCCGTGACCTGATCCTAGAGCTGCCTTATCAGACCCCAAGAGACCAAGAGGATGTTTTGGTCACTAAAACTGCTCAATTTGTGCTCTTCTACCAAATTCTGCTTCTTGTACTAACTGTCCCCTGTTTCTCCACCCTTGCTGCCACCTGCAAAGCCTGATGTGACTGTGATTAATGAAGCGGCTGAGGCTGGTGTAGATATAGATGAGGAGGATGATGCAGATGTTGAATTCACTCTCCCCTATGACATTGAAGATGATTACGAGCCTGAGCTGCTGTTAATGCCAACCAATCAGCCCGTTAACCAGCCCATTCTGGCTGCTGCTCAGTCTCTACATCGAGAAGCAACCAAGTGGTCTAGTAAGGTACTCCTGAGTCCCCGGGGACTGATCCGCGTGCATCCAGCCATTTGGAACGCTGACACATTTGCATCACTCTTGATCCCTGCTGGGTCCCGCCATTCAGAATGAATAAGTGTGTCTGCACTTCATTTTAAGGACTGAGAGTGGCTTCACGAGTTTGCTAGATCTGTTTGTCAGTACCGGATTGAAGCTTGATTTGGGTCACTTATTAATATTCAAAGGCTTCCTCTCCCTTTGTATCTGCCTGGTCCTCTTTGTAAACGCAGTTTTCAAATTGTAATAGGGGTTGTCTTCCCTCCCCTCTTCCTGTTCTTTGTCCCATTCATTTGGGCTACCTGGGAAGCCATGGTTAATGGTTTCTTAATGACTTCCGGATACAACAGAGTATACAGCATTCAAGAAGTCATTTAAGGTGTCTATTGTGCTTTGCCTCCATTGATGCCATCAATTAAAATACCTCCCAACAAGGAATGGCTTTGTGTGGCAGTGTTCATGGAAGAGGACTGACTGACTGCTGGCTTGCACTGGGCTGTATTGCAAATGCTGGCCTTGAGAGAATTCTCTTACGAAGAAGCTGCACTGAATGTTGTTAGCTGCTGAACTGAGAGCGTGCCTGTATGAAACCAGTGGAAATCTAACATGAGGTTCAGACATTCACAAGTAGCCTGTCTCTTTTGTCTAAGCACAAATTTTTGCAAGACTGGGCACTTTTCGTAGCATGCTGCAAAAAATAAGGTTGGTGTCCCATAACTAACAAAAGTTAGGGGTGTGTGTATATGTATATGTGTGTGTATATTTACATAGATAGATGTACTAAACTATTTTAGTAAAAAGGGCTTTAAAAATGTTCTTGTCCTTTTCAGATTCTGATGCTTGGATAACTTGTTAGAGGGCTTCGTAAATGACACTGGTCATAATTTCTTGATCCTTCTACGTGAAAACATGGAAAAACTTTGTGTTCTGTCATTTGCATCCTAACTGGTTATACTAGCAAACTGTTTAGCTAATAGGTCACGGTAATGAATAGTTCAGCTTTTGTGTCACCTGTATCTGTAAAATGTCTGGGATATCTTGTGAAGTTTGCTCATAGTGAGTCCTGGAAGTGTGTGCACAGGGTTGAGAATACATTTGCAAAGTTGGGTTCTTGCTGTGTACTCTGCTCTGAACTTCATTGGTCATTAATTGTGGAATAACACCAAGGGAAGAGTGTGCTAATACTTCAGCTCACTCTGGTAATATATCATCCACACAACAGGAATGCTTTGAGGCACCAAATAGGTCACTTTTGACTAACAACTTTCTACAAAGGGGAATAATAAAAACATACTAAATATACTAACAGACAACTAACAGTTGATCAGCTAGGTCTGCTTTCCCTTGCAATAGGTTTCTCTCTGGAACAGTGTATAAGGAATAGTTTTGCCTAGGTCACACTTAATTCACATGTCAAATATTTCTCATATGTATTTCTGTGACTGATTTTTTGATATATAAAAAATCTGGATTTTAATGTGAAAAATATCACTAGATTATCTTTTGGACTATCATGTTCTTCTCTCCTGGAAGCCTTATTTTAAAGGAGATTTTTATTGAAAAGGAAGATATATTTTCAAGGAATAACTCTAAAATAAGTAATTGTTGCATCTCATTTCCACATTACTTGTGACAAAAGTTTTGTATGTTACATTCTCTTCCATTTATCCTTCAGCATTGTAGCAGCATAGTTGATGCTTTAACTTCAGTTTCAGACACCACTGAAAATTTTAGGCTGAACTGTTACAACTATTTAACTTAATCAGTGCTATTTGGTTTAACAGGCTATTTAGCACATTTTTTTAACTTTAAAAAGTCTGTTTTGTGGGAAATCTGGAATTTCAGAAGCTATTAACATACTTTATCCTAAAATCTAGTCAGCAGAGCAGTAACTTTCATTCCATGGACAAACTAACACTTCACAACTTCTTTTTCAGTTTTGAAGTAAACTTTTCCCCTTCGGTGTTAGGAACTAAAATATCAGAAATGTGTAATTACTACAGATCTTCCCTGTTCCTTGAGGAAACCTCTTCTGTGTTCACATATGATTTTTCCATCCTTAACTTCTTCCAAGTGTTGCCACCAAAATGCAGACTGCGTTCTGTGGCGGGTCCTGCCCGCAGTGCTGACGCTGTGGTTGTGTGCAGGGCAACGACATCATCGCGGCGGCGAAGCGCATGGCGCTGCTCATGGCAGAGATGTCGCGCCTGGTCAGAGGCGGCAGCGGGAACAAGCGGGCCCTCATCCAGTGTGCCAAGGATATTGCCAAGGCTTCAGACGAGGTCACACGGTTAGCCAAAGAGGTGGCAAAGCAGTGCACCGACAAGCGCATCAGGACGAACCTCTTGCAGGTAGTGAGCTTACCTGCGAATGCCTCAAATAGTTCTATTGCTGTCCCTCTCATGGTGTGGGTGAGCACAGGAGCTGTGCCACTAAACGTGTATCTTTTTGGCTTGTAAAGTTTGGTCAGGTTCTATTTTTAGATCCCGTGGGAATATATATTCTCTAAAGTTAGAATTTGATTGAATGTGAGGGGACGATGCTCATGTCCAAAGAGGTTTTGAAAAATACTGTGCTATGAATACTGGCCTGCCCTAAGTCCGCCTTGTTTTGGATTTCATCTACTCATCCTTTGTATCAAAGAATAGTAGCAGAAATATAACAGTTTTTTCAGTCTCAGCTAAATTTATATGTATCATGCTATTCCTAATCAAGCAGCCCCCTGAGGAATAACCAGAAGAAAGGGAAAATGTGAGTTCCATCCCAAAAATTCCCAAAGCAAGTACAGTAAGATTCAACTATCCTACCAGTGTTCGTCAAAAAGTCTTGAAGGTTATAAGATCCCCTCTATCTTATTCCTTTTCTAATAGTAAAAGAAAATAAAAAAAATTATCTGAAAAAACTCCAGTAGGTAATGTATTGGGTCAGTTTATGATGTGGTTTCTGTCCTATTCCTTAGGTCTGTGAGCGAATCCCAACCATCAGTACACAGCTGAAAATTCTTTCCACTGTCAAAGCGACCATGCTGGGCAGAACTAATATCAGTGATGAAGAGTCAGAACAGGTAAGAGGTGTAAAAAGTGATGGGTAGCGTGGAATTGTTGTGAATTTATGGGGGAAAATATCCAACATGTTCTATCAGATGTGTTCTGGGAACTCAGTGCTTGGAAGCTTACCTTAGCTATTCAGTAAGTTTAGAACAGCACCTTGGTTTCTGGCTCAAAAGCTACAGTGTAATAGAGGAACAAACCAAAAAGCTACTCGGGTTTCAGTTTTGCTATGAACAACTTGCTCATCTCCCTGATTTGCCAGTAAAAGCCGAGGGAAGGACTTGCTGCTGCCAGCGCGGCAGACTGGACCTGGGAGAAGGCAGGTGCGCCCTCGGGTGGATTGCAGGGAAAACGTTTATTTTCCGACATCGTCTCGAGTCCCTGCCGCTCAGTTAGCTTCCAAATGAATCTTTTCAGGTGAAATCCCACGGTTTTGGCTTCTGATAAAGGTTATTCTACTTGGTGACTCTAGCGTTTTATTCAGATTTTGCACACATATACAGTGAAGATGGGGAAAGTCATATTTTGAGTCAGGATAACACTTGCTAGTTTCCATAGACTAGTTGCTTCATTTACATTTTCATAGTTTAATTCAGCAATTAGCTGAATTAAGATGTTTGTACTGAGAGGCTTTGTACACAAAGGGTTTCCATGCTACTGTCCTAATCATGGTATTTACTGATATATTGGAAATTATTCCTTTCCTTGACAGGCAACTGAAATGCTGGTTCATAATGCCCAGAATCTCATGCAGTCTGTGAAGGAAACTGTGAGAGAAGCTGAAGCAGCGTCCATTAAGATAAGAACAGATGCTGGATTCACTCTCCGCTGGGTCAGAAAAACCCCATGGTATCAGTAAACACTTGCCACAAAAGTATTGTTTTCTGTAACATAAAATGCCTTTTTTTGGAAACAGAAGAGATATATTAACAGCAAAAGGTGCTGTATACGTGAGTTTAAGGTTAGCTTATGCTAATGCCCCATTCTAAGGGTATGAATTATAAGATAATGCATTTCAAATGTCTTCGGAACACATTTGATATCAAACACCTCAAATTTGCTGCCAACAGTAGACAGTTCTTATCATTTAATTTTTTGTTGCTTTTCAAGATTCTCTTAGTGAATTCTGTACTCCCAGAAGCACATTTCATTTATGCACTGTGTATTCCAGTAGTTTCCATGTGATGGTATAAAACATGGACCTCACTTTAAGTTTGTCTTGAGAGTTTAGGACACTGTTGGTTACTTGGCAGTTTTTTAGGGACAATCGTTGATATAGAAACATTCAACTTTTCAACAGGAGTTTAGCTGGCTGTTCTAAAACCATGCAAAAATGATGGAAGGTGTGGGGTTTTTAATTAGAATGAGGGAGGTGGGGCAGCAGAACAGTTGTAAACTGAGGATTAAAATTCCATGTCTGAAATGGGGTTTTTTTGCCTTTGGTTTCTGCCTGGCAACAGTACTTTAACAAAAACTGGGGCTGTCTCTTCACCCTCCTGTCCCCCTGTAGGTAGGCATTCCAGAACTCTCGTACTGTACTGAAATGTTTTGCAGAGGATGTTAGTGGCACACTGTTGACAGCTTGAGCCTTATGGCTGCAGACATTAAACCATGGAACTCTTTCCTTGCTCAATTCAGAAATGTATTAAGCTGAAAAATCCTGGTTTCCTTAAGCTACCAGCATGTTCAACACCAGAAAATGCCCCATGTTGACTCTTTCTTTTTGAAAACCAAACGAGCACATGAAATTATTTTTATTCCCCTCTTCTCTCCATCTCATGTTATTCCAGCCGCTCAAGGGTAAAATTAAAGATAAAGATACTCAACTAAAAAAAACCTTTAGCCTCACTGCCCTTGTTTCCAACAACACATAAGCTTTTTGAATCCTGACCTCTGCAGGGGCATGAAACCCTGTTTAGGTAGTCTGATGGCTCCCAGGAAATGGTGGTTCCTAATGCTACACTTACCTCATTATTTTTACTGCTTTTGGAGTTTGGAGGCTCAAAATCTTTTTTCAAGTTCTAATAATAGTGAATTGAACAAAGTGTTACTGTATCTTAAAAAAAATCTCAAACAAAATAACAATAACACCACCCCCCAGTTCACCCCTTGCTAAAATAGACTTGTGATGCTTTTATCCTTCTGTAATTGAACAGGCCTTCAAGGAAAACTTGTTTCAGAATTAGTTTCTACACTTGAAAGGAATACTTGCAGACTTCTGCCCAAACAGCACTGACTTCCTAAGACCCTCTTAATTTGCTGAAAATTGTTGCATGATCAAACCACCTTGACTAGAAGTGTCCTTGTGGAAAAAGTGCTCAGTCTTAACAGCTCAAAGGAAGAGACAGCACAGTCAGCTGTCCTTTACCTGTCTGCAACAGTTATTCTACACTTGGATTTTGCCCCTCCATCCCCTTTCATTGCACTGTTATCTAAAAAAGGGAAATTAAACTGTTGATAATACATCTGCCTCAAACTGACCTCAGCAAGAGAAGGCACATGCTCGTCTTTAATTTGCTCCTTGTGTCTGGGTATTATGAAATATGTGGTACTTAGGATCTTCCCTTAGTATTCTCTTCCTGCAGTTACCTGCAACAGGAAGAGGAGGGAAGGGGTGCCAGAGCCTTAACCTGGATGCATTGGTTGGTTTATACCAGATCTTTAGCATAATTTTAATGTAGTAATTTCTATTTAATAGTAAATAACACTGAGTAAGTAGGGATTATTTTAAAGGGATTTTTAAATAGTCTTCCTGTATTGCTTCTCAATGCTTCTCACATCTCCTGTCCCCTGCCCCAGTCCAGGCTTCTCTGTGAGATTTTTTTATTTTTATTTTAGCATCACTGTTTAGTTGCTTGACTGATATTAATGCAATATTACTAATGCCTTTAATACATAATTGTTTATGCCAAAGATCACTTTTTGTTTATTGATGAATGTTTGCAGGAGAGTTATGAATCATGGTTGCCTTTAATATTCTTCCAGCACATTTGCTGTAAGTTCTCGAACTGTTTTGTAGAAGCCAAGATCCTTGTCCACCTTACGCAGTTACTGCGGTTTTGAACACTATTGGTCTTCTGACCCAAAGTGCAGCAAAAATTTGAACAAGACCACGAATGTCACTTGGAAATGTTTTACCACTAGAAAACTTTGTTTATAAACCAAAATGTATTGTATAGTCTAATGTTTTCAACCTTTCTTTGGTTCTGTTAAAACAATAAAACTGCATTTGTACAAATGTCAGCCTGTGGGTGTTCATGGTAACAGAGCAGTGGATAATGCTGTAACAAGAGCAGCAAAAAGCTAAAGCAGCAGAAATACTAAAGCAAAAGAACAGTTCTTTTTCCATGTTCTGAACAAAGTGCAAAGTTTCTCAAACAGGAGAAGATTAAATGAAGTTTTTTCTCTCTTTGTGCCTGTCAAACTAGTAATTAAAGAACTTACTGGAAGTTGTGTTCAGTGGGAAAAACTAGGTGTTTTTTCAAGGCCTGACAGTTATCTGTTCTATTAGACCCAAACAAGGTTCTGAAAACTTGAAATGGGGTTTGCCTGATCCTGTCAGTAAGAGAAAAACTGCTATTCTGACCAGCACCTTGTTAGTCTGAATTTTACTTGTCAAATTGAATGCAAGGGTGATTAGCATAGAACCACTGTCATATTTCCTTCAATCCTTCACCATAGGAACCTCTCATAAACACTTTTCCTTGCTAAAAATTTCTACCATCACACATAATTTTCGAAGTTTGAGGAACCAATGTTTCTTGGTGCTGTAGGACCAAATAGTGCCAGGAGGCACCTGGGGTTTAGCCATAATAGCTAAAATTCAGTTTTGTACTGTTTACACAGTTCTCTCCATATCTGAGAAGATGAGAACCCAGCAGACAACCCCCTTGGTCAGCACCCCCAGAGCTGGACAGCGAGAGAAGGGGAGATCAAAACCTGGCAGTGTAATTCCTGACTAATGACATCCTCTGCTTCCCTAAGCTGAACTCTTCATACAGGTGCTGGTGCAAGTTTTTTTGTTTTTCAACAGGAGAACAGGAACACAGTTCCCCTTTTGCTGAGTCTGCAGCTGAGCTTCCTGTGTTTGGGGAAGGGGCAGGAACCAGCACACCTACAGCAACAGGAATCAGCATCACACAACAGGCACCTTTTCTCTGAGAAAGCACATCTCTGTGCTCAGGCTGGTTTCCTGCCAGGGGAGTGTAATTCTTGTTGACAGCAAGTTCTGGAGGTGAGCTGGGAAGCATGGATCAAAGCTTTTCCATGGACAGCAGCTTTTGTGCATGCTTCTCTGGTGCCTCAGTTACAAGGAGCTGGTGGGGCTTGATCTGTAACATGCTGGAGGGCAGCATTGCTGTCAAAGCACTCCAGTTCTGATACTGCATTGTTCTGTATCAGCAAGGGTGTCAGTTCTGAATGGAGATGGTGCAGCATTTTCAGGCTGTTGATGCAGAGAGCAGCTCCAGCCACTCAGACTTTAGCTGGGCCATTATCAGTTACCTCTGAAGATGAGATTTCTTGTACAGTTACAGTAAATGCAGGATGGCATTTGCTGAAACATGGAGTGGAACTGTAGGATGAGTAATGAATTGATGGTTGTTTTTCCAGTTGAAAAAAGGCAGACTTGGAAGGCTGGTGGCTTTTAAGAACCAGTGTTCTGTCTACACAAATACAAGACTTTTTTATTATAGGTGCTGGCCCTTCATGGTGCAGTTTTATCTACTGTGATTTCAGAAATTCAGAATGGTTGCTTATGGCCAAGCTTACCCTAATGCTATCACTGAAGTTACCTGTAGAGAATACACACTCATTTCTTTTCTCACTGACTTTTGCTGTCTGTGTTCCGTTGGGCTTCCCCCCCTTTTTTTCTGGCTGGATCGTTTTTTGTCCTAGTTGTTGAAATTTTGACTACTGAATGACTTTAGTTCTTGCTCTTCACCTGAAGCACCTGTTCATCAACTTGTAAGCCAAACATGTTAAGGAAACAAAAGGTCTCCAGTATCCCACCCTAACTTAATTCTGAACTCAGCCCACTGTGTACTGGACAAACAGAGTTTGGAACCTAATGGGTACTGTGGAGCAACTACTGGTTTGGAGACATAACAAGTTTTTGTATAATGAGAAGTTCAGTCAGCTTTGCATCCTCACTGCTGAGTTTTTGAAATGTCATAAACAAATACTTGTTCTCCATTTAAAAATAAAAAACACAAAAGGGCCCTTACCTGCCATGCCCTAACAGCTTTTTATAAACTCTACTTAGCTGTGCAGTGATCTTGTTCAGTAAAGACGTAGCAAATAGTAATCATTTAATTGTGTATCAGATGCCTCCTGCCTAAGACCATCATGAATCGTTTATATCAGCATGAATATTTCACAAGATGCAACACATTTGCAGTAGAGTTCCCTTTATTTCATAACATTAAAGCACACAACCATTAAATACACTTGACACTTCTACTGTGCTATCTAAAAAGCTACACTCCAAGATACACACCGCACAGATCTGGTGGCATCCACTTCAAACTACTGGAACATCTAAATCAAAGCAAAGGCTTTACATAAAAAATAGATCTTACTCTCTGCAACTGTATTCTTAAAAAAAAATCATGGGGATGATAAGATGGAATGGAAAGAAAGTGGATTACTGAAGCAACAATCACCTCCCAGATTTAATGCAGGATGTTATTTTTATCAGCTCATCTGCAGATGGCAGAAATGAAAGCTGATTAAGGCAAATGCTTCTTAAGAAAGGCGATTTCTTGTAAACAACACAGAAATTATTTTTCACTTCATCAGAAGCTTTCTCAGGAGTGACACTTGCTATGTCCCAGGCCCCTGGGGGACCCCTTCCCCTCTCACTGCTGCTCTCTGTTTCTGAAGGGATTACATGCTGCTTTGTGGAATGCCAGCTTGCAGCTGGCTGTGAGAGTAACTCAGCTTTCTTTGCAGGCAGCTGTAGCAGCAAAACGTGCCACCAGACATTTCCAGTGGCCTGCCTGGCCTTCACAATGTGCTTGGCTTCTGAGCTTTGGTATCTGACTGGCAGTGTAGTGTTTGCGACATTTTGTGGGTTGCCTCTATCAAACTATTCACCAGCACAACAAATCAGTAAAAAAAGAGTGAAAGTGTATTAGAAAAAAAGTACCTTATTTTAAAGCCATATTAAGAAAAACTAAGCTATGCTTTCATTTTAAGAGTTGCTGTGCACAAATGCTTTGATCCCAAACTAATCAGTGTCTATTAATTAACTGGCACCTAATTAATAGCAACATAAGTCACTAAGCAGTCAAGTTTTTTTTAAGGGGAATTTCCTCTTAGAACTAGAGCATCTTCTCATGTCCTGACTTGGAATTTTCCTGCTTTTGTAATATATTTGACACCTTTAAAAGGCTTGTATTTTTCTCCATACATGTCTAGGCGATTCACTTTCAGTCCTGGAAAAAAAGCCAAAGACAAGTACAAAGTTAAAAGCAGAATGCTAGGAGTCATGTCAGTCTGTTTGAAAGTCCCATTTTCTTAAAGCATGTTAGGATTGGTTAGGAAGCTAATTTTCCTTTCTTTCACAAGTTCATCTAGTTAGAAATAGCAGTTGAGACCATTCCTGTCACCTAATCATAGCTGTTTTGGCAGGGCAACTACTTTATCTTCTCCTCCCTAAGCCAACATCTGCCTTCTAAGAAAAAAACTACTGAACAAAGGAGTCTCTTCCACAGCTCCCGTACACTGCACTCATTTCAGGACAAGTTTCAGAATTCCCTTCCCTCCAAGTCGTAATTGCAAGAACCAGCAACCCCTCTGCTATGAACTGAGGAAGGCCAGTAGCCATTAACTACCTACAGCTTCAGGCTGTTCCTGCTTTCTCATGGGTCCATTATCTCTGGTGTCCAGCTATGGGTTCAACTACGTTTTGCTCAATTAAAACTAGTTTAAGAGGAAACTGTAGGATTCTGTTCTTACACAAGATCTAACCATTATTTATTCAAAGGAAGCAAAAGGACCATAGACTGGTCCCTGTCAGAACGGTACCACATGTACTACCACCAGCTCTCACCTACGGCCTCTCCCAATGTGAGTCTCCACACTGAGTGTTAATCCTGCAAAGCTTGCTTGCAGAAGCATTTTACACATGGACAACTCACATGACTTAAGTGTTTGCAGACTGAGGCCTTGTTTGCTTTAAATTTCTTTTTGCATTTACTATATATGCTTCATTCTGACTCTACTTGCAAATTGTTTTAAAGATGAAAAACTAACCAGCTCCAGAAGATAAAAATAGAAGGGCATTCTTCAACATTAATGGAGTTTTATGACCATTAGAGAGGGCTTTAGTGGTACAAGGCTAAAGCAAGGGCAGCATGCTAAATCACCATCCATCGATAGTCAGTAAAAGGATACATTTGCATGTTTAATGCACCAGTCAATAAAGAAAAATCCATTCTTCTGTACACTTCTCAAGCCTTTTCTTGAGCAAAACAATTAGGAATTCACAATTCCCAGCAAGGGAGTCTTCCAGCAAGGGTAACTGTCAAGTTTGGCTAAATCACTTTACAATTTTAGACCAAGCTGTCTTCAGATCAGTATCTCCAAATAACAGTTTCCTGCTTCATTTCCTGCTACTACTCATTCTGTAACACCCACTCACCTGAAATTGCAAGCTGTTGTATCTTAAACTGGATGTTTAAACTTGGATTCTCCTCTGGCTTGGGGGCTCCAGATTGCAGGTTCACTATGCCTTTCAGGCTTGGTAGCTTTTGAGGGGTAATTTTGCCCACGTCCCATGTTAACACCTTGTCAGGAAGGAAAGAATAGTAGCTGTACCTTTCTAGGAAACAAACTCTGAGGTCAGATTCATATCCAGTTTTAGTTTGCAGGCTGGGTACAGAAAGTAGCCTGGAGAATTACCCCACTGGCTGTGGGATGGCATGGTTAGCCCTCCTGCAGACAGGGGGTCGGTTTTTCCCAGGTTTACTTCTGCCCTGTCAGTGTTCCCGAGTGGGGCTGTGCACTGAGTACAGCTCGTTCCCTTAGGAACAACGATTGATCCTGATGTCACTTTGGCTCAGCTGGATCCACCAAGCAAGGAGAGCAACCAGCAAAACATCACAGGAACTTAAACACAAGAATGAGCAGAGCGGGAGCAAGGCACTGAGCCAACAGAGATGTCTAAGCCAGAGTAACTTTACAAGGGTCACTTGTTTGCCATTGATTCTTATGCTTTGGAGAAACATGGAACCAAAGGGGCCCTTTATTCACCTCCAAGAGGTGGTTTGTTTGCTCTTAACATAAACTAATAACTTTTGAATGCAGAAAAACCTCAGTTCTCCCCACTTCTACAAACTTTGGCAGTTACAATCCACCTAGTTATCCCACCTCTTGATAAAAACACAGTGAAATTGCTGCAGAGAGGAAAGCAGACTTCAAGTGGTTTTTAGGTGTTTTTCTTTTAGAAAGATCAAGGTCTATTGTTTTTGAAACAAAATGTTACCGGGAGAGCAGGTCACTTAAAATTCTAATCAATGGCTGACTGAGATATTCCAAGGGCAGCAGAAAGCTCAGAGCAGGGTCTTAGAGCCAGGAGAACAGTTTGGCTCAGACTGCATTTCAGCAAATTGGCTCCTGGGTACTAAAAGGCTTCAGGAGCTTTATGAAATTTAGGTCTCATATCCCAACTTAGAGGCAGGAAAGCAGGAGCTCAAGATATGTTTTTTCAGACACTTTGTCTTACTTATTTTGTGTGTCTTCAGGTAGATCTTTTGGAAGAGATTTTTTTCCTCATCTCCTGCTCCCTGTTTTTCTGGCTACCTGTTTTCAAGGCATTTTCTCCAGCTAGGTATGTTTTCAAGAACATAGATTGCAAAATATATCATGGCTGAAACTACCAGCAAAACACTGCTGCATCCACTAAAGAAAAGTATTAGGGGGGGTGAAAGAGCAGGGGGAAAGAGAGGACTTGTTCCAATGCCATCTTTGATATTTAAATAAACAAAAACTTCAGACTTACCTTAGTAACTGGGTCAAAAGTATAGCTGCCCTGTGTAGCAGTGAGGTTCATATTAAGTACGGCCTTTGGCATGTGAACTGTCATGACAACTCCTTCTACTGTTTTTCCCATGTTCTGTTTTGGTCCAATGGTAACATCAAATCTTCCTGAAGAACTATTTTCCTTAAAACTGATCATGTGTTTCACATATACAGGAATTGCCACCAAGCTGAAAAGAGAAGGCAGTAGCTTAATGCATTCTGATTTTATTAGTAATCACAAGAAAAACTTATTTTCTTTATTATTTTCCAAATAATGTGTCCCATTCTGTCTTCCTCCATCTGTTTATTTTTTAAAGCAATCTCACTGAGCCAAATCTCAGAAGAGCCACCAGCCAAATCAGGCTGTAGTTTGCAAATAGCTACAGGTTAGAATTTTTTTCTTTATTCTTTCCATGAAGTTCAGAGTCCTCTGTGTACACAGAGACTTACCCACAAAGCATCTAGCACCAACAATGATTATCAGGAATAAATAACCCTGTATTACTGTCATGTGTGATTTATTCCAGTGAAAAAGGACTGCTGAGTATCTGCAGTTCACTGAAAATGGTTTCATTCGTTTAGTGGGGACAGAGCAACAGATGAGACAAAACCTGAGCACGTGCATTTTAGAACAATGCAAATTCCCCCCTTAACAAGGGGGCAGCTACTCAGACGGAAAGCAGTAGATGGTGTATCTGGAGGTCCAAGGTGTCTAAATGAAAACGTACTTCTGTGAGCTGACACGGTAGGAGATCAGTCTGAAATTCCCGTCAGGAGGAATAAACGAAAGGACTCTCTCAGACTCCCAGCGTTTGAACCGAATACACGGGTGGAAGCTGACATCATCCAGCAGCCGTGGGTTCTGGAAGCAGTGGCACAATGGTAAGGGAAACCTCATCATGTATGAGCAGTCTGAACTAGCTACTGAACTCTACACAGTTCCTATTTCTTAGGCTCTAAGTACCTTTCCTAGCGATTATTGGAGACACATTACTGAGCTAGATGGGTTTCTGATCTGACCTGGTACAGCAGCTCCTGTGAGTGTATTTTTATGTACAGACAAAAGCCATTCCGACTACTGAGCAACGCAGCTTCTACAATATAATGCAAAACTGGTTACTTTTCATATGTATAACACAAGAAGTAGCAATTGTGCTATTCAAATCATTTAACTCTGATTATTATGAAAAATAAACCCTGAACAAGTAAGATTCCCAAATATAGGGTGAATTTACCATGAAAGAGAGAGAAAGATCTGGCATTCCTGAGAGCTTAATACATGAATCGATAACACCTTGGATTTCTGCAAAGACTGTGGAACCTGAAGGAAAAAAAACAGACACATGACTTAACATTATTATGAAGGGCCTTACAGATGTGGTGAAGTGCAGCTGGAAGGCACAGATGATACTTGCACAACACTCAAGAACATGCCAGGCCCAGCTAGGAAAGGTCATTGCAGTTACCTGTGTCCTGGGCAGCCTGCTAAACTACACGAGCCAGAGCAAACAGCTTGTCCCAAATCATCTAATTACACTTGTGCCAGCTGTTACACAGGACATGTACTGGATGTACTTGAACTGGCTGCCAGCAATAAGCAAATAGGAATTTCAGAATATGTGAGCTCTGAATCTTCTTTTCTTTCATCCCTGTCCCTGGTCTACAGAAAACTAGCAAGTTGTGTTGTGGTGCAGGGAAGTTGAAGCACATCAAAACAATTAACATCAAAATGCAGTAAGTTTGTGCTATAAAGCTCCAGCTAACCTTGGCTTTCACAAGCAAGGCTTATTTAACAGTGGGATTACATATTCATCTTGATGTTAAAAAAATCTATAGCAAAAAAACCCCAAAACCTAAAGCAAGAATACCATGCAATTTACCCAGGAAATGCTCATTTCCTTAAATATCTTATAAGAACAGAAAGGCATAAGCAGGACTAATTAATTAGCCCCACAAACAAAGGTAATTTTAGAAGATAGATAGAAACTACTGTTCATCTAATCAAGGGGAAGGAGAAACGGTGGCTTTATACTTTGTTTGAAAAGAAGGGATCCTGTTTCAGGTTAAAGCAGTTAACCCTATCCCTATGAAACAAGATACCATTCCTATTCAGGGGAAACACCTTATCTGCTTCTTAGTCCCAGTGAAGGTTAGGAAGAAAGACCCTTGCATTGCTAGTTCCCAAGGGATCAGAGCAGAAAACAGTAGCTATGACTACTGCAGCAGATCCTCAGCAGGAAATTGAAACACTTGATGGACACTGATTTGCCTTGGAATACACACAGAAAGACACCATGGTCTTGCTTGTATGTCCTCAGACTAAGCACTTGTACTACCCTGGGGAATCCTAATGAGCTAAGGAGAGTAACAGCATCATCGGCATGTTCTGACTTCTTTTAGCTTCAAGATGGTTAAAGTAAAAGCTGCACAATAGATATTTGTGACTATCCAGTTCAGTGGTGGCCAAAGCATTTGTTGAGGTGGTGTATGGAACCAAAGCAACACTGACCATTGCTACAGCAGCAGCACTGAATGAAGAAATCAGAGATTTGCTCCCTGCCCCATACCACCACAAACTGGTGTGTCCTGTAGTCTTCAGCATTGCTAACTGATGGCCCCAATACTGAACAAAATAGCAGGTTCCTGCCCACAGCATTGCAGATTTCTTTTGGATCAGTTTTTTAATACTTCTTGACACACAAATTACCTGGTTCCTTCTTAAAGGAAAATCTCACAATAAAGACCTTTGTATTTGAAGATGACATGTTTTATTTACAGAAAAGAAAGGAGTATTATTATGCTTCATGATATCTGGTTCTAGTTTACATATAAAGAAAACAATACTGTCCAGCTATTTTGTACCAAGTTTATCTTGCTAGCTGTAGAAAGCTACTGAAAGCTTTTGTCTTGCTCATTTGAGGGCCTACAGGGACTACAGTACATTGTTGGCAGGAAGAGTAGGAGATAATTTTCTCATCACATTTAAAAATTCAACTACTTTTTTTCCATTTATATCTGTTATGAGATAATCAATATACAAACAGAAAACATCCAAGTACAGGGCATTTCTTGTGAATATTCTTGAAGCAGCCCAGAGCATATTGCTGTTTTAAGATGAGCTGAGAAAATACATTTGGGCACATCATTTTAAATGGTGTATTTTTATCTAGGATATACATTCATGTATATAAAGCATGCAAAAAATAGGTTGGAGGGTATTCTCTCTGTACATCAGAAGCTGCATGTAAACACATTCAGCAACCAAAAATTAGTTTGCAAGGCATCTTACCTGATTTGTCTATAATCGCATCAATTTCTTCAATGACATCAAAATAGGCTTCATTGTTTGTGTATTTTACTCCTGCTCTGCGCCAAGGAATGTTGGACAACTGTCCGGTGGGAAGTGTGTCTCCCACATTGCTACTGCCTTAAAAATGAAAAGGAACTCAAAATCAGTAGTTAATTACAAGAGGAATGTTTCAACTGCCAAAATTAAGAATCAAAACAAGGTTTGCCCTCAAGAACTGCAGACCTGGACCATCATAATGTTAGTTGTGAGGTGACGTGAAGGCACTTCAACCATGTGTCCAGACTTAACAGCTTTCAGATTATATTTTACACAGCAGAATACAAGGCTCAAGTCAGCAGGAGGTTTTTGAGTCGGAGAAGAAATGGGGCAAGATCCTGTGAATGATTTCATCACTGTAATTCAAGACAGCATCTTGTGAGGGCCTTAAGCCCACTTCCCCTTTCTCCTGAGAGCTGTAGCTGCCTGACTTCAGGGCTGATTTACAGGTAAGAGTCATTAAGAAGAAAGACATGTAAGAAGCCTTAGGGAGGGCTCCCACAATCTTTCCTGGGAGCTGTTGATAGGCTGAGGCTCTCACCCTTGGTACCCATCTGCTACCTTGCAGCAACATGACAGCCATGTCTATACCTGACCCATGTGCCACATTGATCCAGATTCTGCCCCATAGACTTGACCTGTCCCATTCTGATGGATATTACTGGCAATCACTGAGCTATAGATGACCTGTTATCATCTGATCCCATCCCTGACCTGTTGGCTCAACTTCCAGGTTCCTTACCAACGATGCCATGGCCCCGCTTGCCCTGCTCTCACCCTCGGCTCTTGGTTCTCAGTACCACCCAGCAAGAGAAAAGGGCTTCCTGAGCTACCTAGGTATAAAGTAAACTGATGATGCTTCGAAGAGTTAAAAAAAAAAATCTTTTTGCTTCTGGGGATTAGATGACTGATCCTGGAATCCCAGCACAGTGGAAACAACTCCCTCTGCTAGAAGTAGGTCTCAGGACAGAACCACAGCTCAGTCTTGCTTGTGCCCTTTAGTGCAATGCATGTGGTAATGTGTCCTGCCACGTGAGACAGCTCCACTGAGGAGCTGGGCAGGCCCTGTCCTAGCAGGCAGAAAACAGACGTTTTCATTCTTTTGTGCTAGCAGAACTCAGACATACAAAAAAACCCCAATGAATGCTTCCTAAAGTGCACCCCTGTATGTGCTGGGGAGGTGTTGCAACCATTTCCTCACTCTCACACATTTCTGTAGGGGAGCAGTTGCCGTGGCTGTCCCTCAGCAGCCTTGCAGGATACAGCAAGGGCTGGGCTGTCAGGCCAGGTAGGTAGGAGAGCTCTCAGGCTGCTCTTTCCACCTGCTCAGCACTGAGCTGTTGACAGTCAAAAGATACAGGCTGCCTTGGGCAGGCACTTTAGGCTCCTAGGGAATTCTAATAAGGCTTTAGATAAAACAAGAGGATTTCATGTTGCAACCCTTGGCTTTGTGAGTCTTAATTCCTGTTACAGTGGTCCATCTAGTCCATTAATGTAATATTTTTCATAAGTGTAAACACTGCCATCCAAACCCACAGTTTAAAAAAACCCTAACCAAACCCCAAATAACTGACATTAAAATGGATGAGGTTTATACTCAAAGACTAAACTGTATCTAGTACCTAAAAGACCAGCTCCTCTGAGTACTACCTGTGTGGCCCTGCAGCCCAACTACTCCCCTTCTCTAACACAATGTACAGGCAAACATCTCCCATATCTCTGACCCCGTGTGACACCTCATGGCTCACCTCCCTTGCACCCGCTTGCCAGACAAGCAGATTCCACCAGCTCAGCTGACAGACATTTGGCTCCAACACTGCAAGAAAGACCCATTTATAACACCCTGAAATCAGCTCCGAAATCGAATCCATATGAATCCATATGCTGATTGGTGGGGGTGTGGGGCAGAGGCTGAGGACAGACTATTTGCTTCCCCTCATGCTATCTGTTCCCAGACAACAAAGATTTATTAGGTATCTATTATATACCTTTCTATAATGACTTCTTATAAAATGCTTAACCTTCTCCAATGCCCCATAGTTATTCAAGGCTTGGGGCTAGCTCTGTACCAGTCCCGGAGCACCTGTCTCCAGTATGTCCTGACTGTGCTGGGAATTGCTACTCCTGAGGGACTCCAGCAGCTGTGGCTGGACCAGACCATGCAGCGGGCACAGCAAAGGAGCCAGGCATAAACTGCAAATGAGGAGGGAGTTGGTTTTATTCAACTCTTATTTATGAGAAGTGGCAGGACAGTGGCTTCACCTTACAGATTCACACCAACATAGTACTTTTTAACTATAAGAAATTATGGGACTTTTTTTTTAAACAGCCAGTCATCGCTGAAAATTTATTTTCATACCTGTGATGGAGTTGACAACAGAGCGCAAAATTGTGGGAGGCTTAATCAGCTCCTTCAGTATGTTAGATTCTGTTGCCAGTGGAAAGCCATTGTCTAGCATTTCTTCTAGAAGCTCATACACAATTACCACATTGTCCTTAATTGCAGTCTCAGAACATTCGCCGAAGTAATCCTAAACAAATTCAGAGATTACAAAAGAGAGGATTTTTATTCCTATTAAAATGCTTTGCACAAGAAAGTTTGTTTGTTTTTTCTTACAGAAACCCTCCAGTATCTGAAGGCATTTTAGTGCCTAAACTGACTAGCTCCTTCTACTGTCTGAGGGCATATGTTAAGGTTACATTTATCGTCCAATTTGAAATAAGGATAAGCATAAAGAGCAAAATGAATGTAATCTGATTTACTACTATCTATGTCCCAAAGGTCCTTCCTCTTGTGAACACTAACACATTTCCAGTTAGAAGACTCTCATAAAATAAAGAGACTATCTTTAGGCAATGCTCAATCTTCACAGTGTGTCCTTCATTCACAGTATCCATGAAATCGGTTGAGAAGTGATTGATGCTTCACAGCCCTTTCCTCCCTACAGAGTGTGTGCTGCCTGACTGCATGATCCTTCTGCCCATCTACATAACATGAGCAGCACAAAAGCCTACAGGAAAAACCAGCATTTACAAAGTGGGATTCAGGTTCTAGTGCCTATGGACCAGTAACTATAAAATCAAACGAGTACACAAAATATACAATTTTTTCCTTTGTAATCTATAAACCTGAGCTTGACTTAAAAATTGCAGAGGAGAAAGTCACTGACAGAAGAGTTTATTACCTTTCTTTAAAGTAAGTTTATACATAAAAATCCCCTGGAATTGTTTTAGAATCATAGAATGTCAAAGGTTGGAAGGATCCTTAAAGATCATCTAGTCCTAACCCTCCCTGTCTTAGAGAGGGACATCTCCAACTACACCAGGTTGCTCAAGGCCTTATCTAATTTGGCCTTGAACTCTGCCTGGGTTGGGGCATTCGCAATCACCCTGGGCAACCTGTTCCAGTACCTTACCACCCTCACAATAAAGAAGTTTTTCCTAATATCTAACCTAAACTTCCCCCCTTTCAGTTAGTACCCATTACTCCTTGTCCAACCCCTACAATTCCCGATGAAGAGGCCCTCTGTGGCTTCTCTGTAGGCCCCCTTCGGATACTGGATTTTAAAATTATTTAATAGTGACAGACCTGGAAAGTATCTGCGACTCGGTGCAGAAATTCAATTACAAAGAGTGGTGGCACTTCTGTCTGTATGACAGACACAAAGAAGATTTTATCCCGATAGATGCTGATGAGGTAGTGATGCGGAGTTGAGATGACAGGAGGCACATTCTCTACATCGACTGCTTTCTCCTGAGCTTCAAAGAAATAATCACACACAGACTGGCTCACAACGCTCTTCCAGTGCTTCTCCAAGAATATATCACCAGAACAGTTTATAAGAAACAGGCTGTGGATCATTTTCTGTTGAAAACACATTCAAAGAAGTTAAAATAAACAAAAGGATATGTGGATTGACCATATTTCTTATCCCAGAATCCCCTTCTTACAATGGTTATTCTTTACTAACATGCACTGTGAATTTAGGAAAAAGATCTGCTTTGCTGCTATTCTTTAAATTGCATTTTCTTTATTTAGAGGAATCTTCCACCAAAAAATATTTCCCAGTGGATTAAGTCGGTAACGTGTATCACAATGTAAGCAAGAAGCAAGCACCCCTGATGTCCACTTTCATCCCTATTTAGTATTTGCAATTCATTTCTCAAAGAAAAGCTGACTCTCATGAGTTGGCACTCACTTAAAAATGCCTGCTGACATGTAAGGGTAACTCGTAAATAAAGCTTCCTATGGCAGAGGAGTTTGCCTGATAGTTACACACATAACTTAGAATTGCACCATCTTAAAGATACAGCTCCTTAGCTTGTCAGCTTTCAGCTCTTGAACTACAAAAGTGGTTTTCATTTGCTGGCTGCTTAGTTTTATGATCTGTGCCAAGCTGCACTGGGATAAAGGGTCAGAATTCATTAAAAGTACACAAAACTAGGAGTCTCAATCTGATTTAATGAATAAAATTGCCTCAAACGTGCTTGGCACACATGAAATACGTTTACATAAAACGTTTTTCATTTAAAAACCCACTCATGAAAAAGGGGAGTATAAACTGCAGACAAGAAATGTAACTATTTTTCCTTATGTCTTTCAACATTTACAAATAACATGCCTCAGCCACTGATCCTTCATTTTATTCATGGGGCAAGAAGCTTAGCTGCCTTTTTTAAAAGCTAATTCCCAGTCTATTTCTCAACTTTCAATGAGATAGTAAGTGAACTGAACTAAGTTGTTGGTACAAATGAAGAGAATAGACTATTATCTCCTTATCTACAGAAGAGACAAATGCTAGCAGACCTCAGTTTATCTCTTCAGCCTTTACATGAGGCAGATATAATGCTTTGGCTGACCTGCAATATAATGATACTCTGACAAAAATAAGTTCCAAGTTTAAACTCGGGCTTGGAAAACAAACCAAACTGTAACCCAAGCACTGGCATCTCAAGGTGAAGTCAATTTGGTACTTATATCATGCACAGATTTATTCTGTAGTTGAAGAAGCTGACCCTGCCACTGGCTATTCATCCCCTTTTGCCTTTAAGGTATTGATTTGAGCAGGTCTATGACTCTGCAATTACCCACATTAGGAAAGTGGCCCAGCCATAAATTGACCCAGCAAGAGGAGTTTCCAGTCAGATCAGCTTCCTAATACGAGTTATTATATTGCCAGAGAGTTCTACTGGGCTGGCACAGGGCAGCTGCCAGAAATGGACAGATAACAGCAATGGAGGTGTCCTGAACTGAAATTCAGCCTTTGGAGGAATTCAAACATGACTGGAAGGAGACCAAACATTTACTGGACATCTACACCTTGAAACAGGAAGATTACCATCAACTTGGCATGTCCAGGAGAAGCCAAATACATCTACCAAAAAACATCATAGTTTTTATTAATCTTATGTTTGGCTGGGACCATGTCATAAAATGCAGATAAAATTTGCTCCTTTGCTAATGTTGACTCTGGCACACTGATGTGAAGATGGCATGGAAGCATCTCATGTAAATGGCCCAGTCTCACAGAGACTTTAACGCATCCAAACACTGTATGACTAAGTCTTACTCCAGAATACTGGAATAAGCACTTAGCTCCATCCAGTGTGAGCTCTTGTTGCCATGTCTGAATCTAAATTGCACAGAGTACTAGACTGACCTCCCAACACACTTGTAACAATGAAAAATAGTCTGGCTCTGCAGATTTTGATGAAACAAAAGTATGTCTTCCAAAGCTCACTAAAGATGGTGAAGGAGGACAGCTCAAGAAGGTTGTCAGCATGCTATTTCCCTCCACCTAAGCCAGCAGATGTGGGAAGGAAGCCAAGATCCAACTTTTCAAATTCTAAACTCCAGCTGCTCCTTCACATGCATGACAGCAATGTGCTCATCTTCACTGGGGCCTTGCCAGGTCTTAGATGCCTCCTGCTAAGAGCATGCTGTCTCTCATGGCAGACACAGAAGATCAATAGTCAAAATGTGGACAGAAAAATCCAGCTAAGCCACTATGGTATATAAGAGGAAGTTCTTTTAGAAACTGTGATTGCCAATTTGCTTAAGAGTAGGAAAGGAAACAAAGCTAAAAAGTGTTACTACTGGACCAAATTAATCTCTAATTTAGTTTGCTAAACAAACTGGCAATTTTAATACTGTGAGGACAGCATTTTTATAAAGGAGCCCTGACACAATTGCTTTAATCCTGTTCAACTAAACATGTTCTGAATTTAGCCAGCGTTGAACATTAAACCCCTTCAAAACCTCCTGGATAGTCACACAATGGTGGCAAGTATAATCAACCACTGAATGTCAGTATTGTTCCACACCAAGGTTGCCCAAATGTATGAAGGTGATCAGCTATAAAGCTTAGAATAGATCTCTGTACATTTTAGTATGGATACAATAGCATATCTGTTAACAAACATAAGACCCAACTCCTAGTAAATGTACACAAAGCTGCACCTGAGAGTTCCAGTACAAGCAGCACTGGTAGGACCCCATTTCCAGAGGATCTGATCTATGGCTTGCTCTGGGGAGCTGTGCTGGACCACAGGCAGCTTCCAACAATACTCTGACAAAGTATATCAGCATGTGTGACCGTGTTTTTAAGCCCTAGCAAATGTCCTGCTGTTACCGTTCAAGAGATTCTACTGATCTACAGATCAGAAGTGATTGCATTTGTCACAATATACTTTTAAATAAAAGCACACTGTGCAGCAGAGCAACAGAATCACAGTGAGCTCCTGGCACACCAAATGGCTGTGTTAGCAGGGCCCCTTCTTTGGCCTGAACTTCCACTTAGGATATTAAACCATGACTTGATATGCAAACAAGGGAGGGCACGGGTAGCCAAAAAGGGCAGTAACATTGGGCCACTGCTCCTGTTTCCTCATCCACCACAAGCTGCCCAGGTACCAGCTGTGTTCATGAGTGTTTGTGTGGCCTCGTGGGGAAGTGGAGTAGCAAACTGATCCAGGGGACCATGCTTGGCAGATGACAGCTCTCTAGTATCTGTGGAAACGGAACAGTAAAATCCCACCTAGCTGCCTACCTTATCTTCTAGTAAGAAGATAGGGACGACAGGATTTCCCATGACACCTAATTACCTGCTTCCAATGTAAGAGTTCCCTTCAAACTCCCTGACATAGCCTTTGCTCCTTCACAAGTTTTAGCACTACACTGATTGGCTGCTAATTTGAAGTGCTCTGGAAAACTGAAGCTCTCTCCTTGCAGCCCAAGTGCAGAGCAGGCAAGCCCCAGAGGCACCAGCCCTGCCCTATCAGCCAAGGGGCAGCTCAGTCAGCTCGCCTCCCAGTGCTGACTAGAATAAAGAAGCTCTTATAGCAGTGGGGACATCAGTCTATTATACACAAGACTAAGTAATTTGATTTATCCCACACACTCTCAAGCAATTAGCATCAGCTTAGACAGAACAGCAAAATTCCTCACACCAATAGGTCACTACTTGTGGTCAAACGGAAACACATATTAAGAGCTGCAGCACTTTGAGGGTAAAGGTCTTAAAACAAAGTTCCTAAGTTTAAAAAAAACAGTAGCAAAAGCACATCACCAATTTATAAATCATGAGATTGTTCTACGTGTAGCAGTGTACACATATACCTCTCTGAGATGTCCGCATCTCTCTATAAGGTACTCTATGTAAGGTGTATTCTAGGACTATTTGAAAAGGACAAGCCTCCCATCTCTCTGCTTTTAGGCCTACCTAAGAGCAGACCGAAGGTGTACAAGAATCATTATTTGCATCTTTAGGCCAAAGTTAGTCCATCAAGCTCATTTTCAGTAGGCTGACAGCCATCCATACAGTTACTGCCTGACTAAAAAGCATCTTACATGCTCTGCAGCAACAAGCAGCCCAGAGAGGCTTTGCAG
This sequence comes from Sakesphorus luctuosus, assembly GCA_013396695.1. NCBI lineage: Eukaryota > Metazoa > Chordata > Aves > Passeriformes > Thamnophilidae > Sakesphorus > Sakesphorus luctuosus. The sequence goes on from VWZD01003253.1 coordinate 110,370, forward strand.
CTTCTCACAGACTTCCCATTCTTGCTCTGACATCTGAAACTCCACATGATTCTTTTCAGTCATTTCCATGTTACCAGAATTTGAAGTTCTCATAGAAGAATAAAGTATTTTAATTATGGAGCCTTCAATATGCTGTTGCTACATCTCTGTCTTTTCTTTTGACTAAATCTGGATTTGCAGTGTTATCGATTTTCAAATTCTTGGCACGGAAACATCTGGACTGAAGTCACAGCAGGCTCCCAAGGCAAAAGTGGAGCTCATTGGCAAGAGGGAGAGGCTGTGAGCATGGGAAAAACACTGACTGCACATGCTTGACCTCAACTACCATTAAGTACTCTGAAATGTAATCAATGCAGAAATACTGTTACCAGCTGCTTTTCCATAGCACTGAGCTGAGTTTCAGCAAAAGCGACGGAACAAGGAAGTCAGGAATTTATCACTGACCTCTGCAATGCCCTTTAGAGACAGTACTAACTACAGAAAACAGCTCAAAATGGGACCATCACTGGGAAAGTATTCACAGCTCCCATGGTCCCTGAATTTGGCATAGCTGCTCTGAAGGGTGGAAGGATTAGTGGGAGTGGACTGTCTGATTCTGTTACGTATTTGTGGAAATGAACTTCTAGTGACAAGTGAATGGAAAGTAATGAAATGCTTAAAGTAATATGGAGAAACAAGTAAGCTAAAACAGGCAGTTCTATTTTAAAGCTAGTATTTTTGTCACAACCAGCTGGTCAGTATTTTAGCTTTTTCTTATAAATTCACAATGTACCACAAATGTGTCAAAACCAGAAAACCTTTGTTCTGATCTCCCAACCCCATTCACTGCTCTCAAACGAGACACCCTGATGAAGAGAAGTCCCATTAAATACCTGAATGACATTTTCAAGACAGTCAACATGGCATACTGTGTAACTGGCTGGAGCAGCGTGACACAACATTAGCAGCTGTGATTGAAGTTGATAAATCTGGAATTCTCAGGTTTACTAAAATGTGATTGTTCTGTACTTTCACAGCTTTTGTCAGGCTCCTGTTGTTTGTGTATCTTACTGTTGCTGCTCAAGTGTCACAACTCCTTTTATGCATAAGGTGCCCATGGCTCAGGTGTCTGCACAGTAAAGTAAAAGCATTTTTGCAGCCTTTTTTAAGAATTGCCTGGTGTCCCCGTCTGTTAGTCAAGCAAAACTCGGTATCTACTCGGCACCATGAAGTGCTCGTGTCTGTACAACTACTCAGAGGCATATTTGATCAGCAAGATCATCCCAGTTAAAGACTAAATACTTTGCTTTCCTGATGCTCAGTATACATTTATCTTTACTCGCATTTAAAGCACTTAACTTTCTGGAACTCTTTTTAAAAGGAAGTAGTCCTTTGAGAATACTCTGAAGTTTTCTTAAATCAGTGTTTGGTATCCATAACAAAATTTGCAACTTCCTCTGTGCTTTTAACAGTTAAGAATTACAGCCTGCATGAGAATTTGTGCAGCATTTCATCTACTGACTGATGAGCTTTCCAATAATACATTTGTATGGTGCCTCTGTTCAATTTAGTTCCAGTATAAATCTTCTAACTGCTGGAAGACAGTTCCAGTTCCATCAACAAAACAATATTAAGTACTGAATAATCGAACAATATTAGATCCCAAATAACTGCAGTTCCCTTTGGGACCTGCAAGAATGGAAAGCTTCACTGTAAAAGCTGGAAAAACAAGAGTTTCTGTAAAAAAAACCCAAAACACACCAAAAAATTACAATTTCATTGCTAAAACTGTATTTTCACATGAAGATGGAACACTTCTAACCCAACTTACAACTGAATCAGAAGCTTTAGAACTACTAAGGGACTACTTAGAAATTCACTCTCTGAAAGCAGCACTGAGTAGATAGAGAGGATAAAATGGACACAGGCAAAGTGAGTATCTTGTTGCGTATTTACTGTCAATGGCATTTTCAGAACAGACTGATGATTATGCTCATATTCCAATGAACACATGAAGAACTCTGAATGGCCAAAGCAGCAGGATTCTATCATACGATAAAAAAATCCTCAACTTGGTAGTTCTTTGTGAAGATGTTTTTCCGTCATGCTCTCCCAACTCACTGCTCCAGTAGGTCTGACAGGCTGGAGCGACAGTGCGACAAGCCTTATACTATTTCCTTTCACAGGCTCTATTTTAAGAGGCACTTGAGGTTCCAGAAAGGACAAGCACAGCACCAAAGCATCAGGCACTACTGAAATACTAGATCAGAGCCAGCAAGTACCACTGGAACTCTGCTGTGGCACCCAGCTCTTACTCGTGTGTGTGCACTCCACTACACCCTTCCCAAATGCACATGGCAGAAAGAAGGCACATTTGTACCTTTCTTCCCTTTCAATAGAAGAGAGCAAAGCAGCATTAAAGAATTAAATTCTTTCATCCTATATGAATGAGTCTCCTGAATACTGTCTTAAAGGATCTTCTAAGAAGCTCCTGTTAAAAAGCTGCCTCTCATGCATTGTGTTGAATAAGCATAAAAAAGATTGAACTTATCTTTCAGATATTATTTTTTAAAGCTATATGGGAAGCTGTTGGGAGAAAGTTAATGGAAAATAAGAGGAATGAACTTCACATTTTAAACAAGTTTTAATTTGGTTTCTTCCCATTATTACACCCATGAAGTGCAGCTGCCACTTGTCATCTGCTGTTCAAACTTCTCTACCTCAAGGACTTCCACTTCTTTTTCATGAAACCTCATGAGGTTTTTATTAAAGATTCTTAATGAGAATTGTTTGTAAGGAGAGCTTTATATGATACAGTAACTGGGACTAGGCTGGTGCACAGCTGTTATACACAACAGGAAATTTCATTTCTAGATAAGAACAGCAAAATTAAGCAGAAGAGGGCATGGAGTAGTCTTAATGTTTAATTGCCATTTGCAAGGAATTTTCAGGTATGTGCATGCAGACAGGAAAGAACCTGTTTGTCTCATGGTTGTTTCTTTTCCAAAACCAGGTTTGCTTCTAGTTTTGAGTTAGCATCCAATACACCACAGATTAAACACTAGACATTTAGAGTGAAATATCATTCAGATATTTCTTTTTTTTTTAATAAATGAGAAGCTATGTACAATTCAAACCTGCTGGGAATTGCCAGCAGAATTAATCTCCTTGTTGGCATAGTCAGTTCTTCTGTAAAACATTTCTTTCATCATTTTACATCTTGCATGAGTAATTTAATTTGTTTGTGCTTTTCTTGCAGAACAGCTTTTTCTTTTCCCACACTGCAGTCTACCTGCTATGAACACGAATTTTCATTATTCAAGTATGATTTTTTCACTTGATTGTTTAGGGAATAGCTACAGAATGGTATAGAACAGTCATAGAATGGTGAAGCTATTCCTCCAGTTTGATCAACATCTAATGGGTACGAATCATTCATCATACCCAAAAGATGGCAAGCGCATTGCTATTTCAGGACAGATTAGAACTGAAACAAGAAGAGAAGCGACAACCTTCCCGCAGTTACCGCTGGGCACTGACCAGGGCAGCAGCGACGTACCGTGCACAGAGCTGGATGGTAACGGACTGATTGATTCCCAGAGCAAATGATGCACATCTACACTCACAGGGCCCCGTTATTAAGCCAGTCCAGCACGGCCAGAACAAGCACGTCCCGCAGCAACGCTGCTCCGGAGCGGCCGAGGCGAGCCGGGCACCGCAGCCCTGCCCGGGGCTCAGGTGAACGGCGGCCCCAGGCCCCGGGCCGGCTCCCGACTGCTCCCCGTACCGCCCGTCCGGTGCACAACCCCGGCGGAGCTGAGCGGGGCAGGGCCCGGGGCAGGGCCCGGCACGGGCTCCGACCCGAGCACAGCCCCACGTAGCGGCTCCCAGCCCCGCTCAGCATCCCGCTTAGAGCCCAGCACAACGGGGGGTTTTATTCAAACGCGGCAACGACTTAGTATTTAAACGGGAATCGAAAAACGGAAACGGACGCGGGTAAATCGGGAAGTCTGGGATGTACGGAGCAGGCTCCCTGTACCCGGTACCGCCGCTGGCAGGGATGTCGCCTCTGCCCGGCCCCGGCCGCTCCCTCCCCACCTCGCGGCCCAGGCCCCGCGCCCCACGTACCTCCCCCGGCCCGGCCCGGCCC